>JBCAUG010470214.1:0-15531 GCA_038406175.1 Haplosyllis leylae
ATAGTCCAGGTGTTTGATATTTTGACATTTGACATCTTTTTGACAACTTGCTCATTGGTTCCCACATTGGTTCCAATCTTAGTTCTAACATTGGTTCCACTTATTGTAACCATGACCATATCTCCCTTAATACTGCAGGGATTTTCACCAAATTTTAACTGGACATAAATATGGATGTATTCTATCTAAATATAGATCTATAGTGATTGTTCCATGATGACTTGAATTAAAGTAATTATTTTCATTGGTTCCAACATTTAGTTCCATTATGACTTTGATTCAGTTTGCCTATTTCTAAGGGGAGTTGGGGGACCCCGCCCAGGCAAATAAAGGTACCATTATTGTCTACTAATAGCCAGAATGGTGCCTTGAAAGATGCACAGACAGCCCAGATATTTGAATTAGAAAATTCAAAGTGATGACTTCATTTTGTTCCTGATCTGAGCAAGGAGGCAGAGCTTATTTTCATATGAAGTGCACATGTGCATGCACATGATGTCACAGATAGTTCAGGATATGCGATTTTTGTGTAAAAATCAATTAATTTTCAGGTAATTTTGGAATATCTCTGAGTACTAAAACTTAAATAACTCAAAGCTGCTAAATGAAATCCATTCAAATTTTGGGAAAAATTAGATGTTATTAAGGTCTAACTATATCCAGAATATTGAGTAATTCAATTGAAGCATTGCTGAGTTTGCCAAAAACCTGTATTACTGCTCACCCATAATTGAAAAAATTGAAGAAAAAAATTGCAAAATTTCCAAACACTTTAAATTCACATAAATATCACTTAAAATGATCCAGTATAGCTGCTAATTAACATAAACCAGCAAAAATAATCAACTACTTGAAACTACAAGCCATTAAGTGCAAAAAAATTCACAGTTTCTCAATTTATGACAAAACCTTAAATGGCAAAAATTCTCAAAAGGTGTCTTTTGGCAGGTAAAAAGGTTCTCTACAAATCACCAATTGACATTGCACCCTTATCTTTGAACCTTCATGCTGCAAATGGACAATTTTTATTTTTGCCAAATTACTCAAATGACCATTACTCAGACACCGGTGTAACATGGTCAAACAACCCCCATTATATCTTGACAATGGTCCATTTTTAATGTTATAAAACTACCGCCCTCCCTTGAACCTTAGGGCAGAGGTCCTTATCAGTTCCCCACTCTCCTTAACACTTGAGCCCTCAACACATGACCACCATCTCCCCTTCTACCTTTTCCCCTTAAACCCCCTTAAATAAAAAGGAAACTTTAAATTTAAATTAATTTACAGTTTGAAATGTTATAAAAATAAAAGTTTAAAGATAAATATTAATGTTTATTTGTTTTATTTTTAATTTCTTTTCTAAATAAGGGGATTTAAGGGGAAAAGGTAGAAGGGGAGATGGTGGACACATGTTGAGGGCTCAAGTGTTAAGGAGAGTAGGGAAGTGATAAGGCCCTCAGCCCCTCAGACTAAAGGGTAGAGTAGGTTTGTAACATTAAAAATGGACCGGTGTCAGGATATAACGGGGGGCTGTTTCAGCACGTTACAATGGACAACAATTATAAAAATATTAATGAGCCAGTCAGAATTAAAAGATCTTCCTACAGGCAGTACGTTGAAAATTAACAGTGACAGGAATTGTTTTTTCTTAGATCTATTGTGCTCGTGAGTAAAATCACGAAGCTTCTCTTTTATTGTAGTAAAAACTGTGGCGGTCCCTGAAATTGGAATAGTGTGCAGCCATTTGTGAGGTTGCTCATTTTGTTTGAATTTGGAAAATAAAACATTCTTTGCTTGAGCACTGACTAAGAATTCAAAACCCAATTCTGGTTAGTTTCGTAATTGAATAGATCTATTAATAAGATAATTCACGAGGTAAGGGCATTCTCTGATTGAAATCACGTCCCCTTGATTGTAATTAGAAGATAATAGTTATATTAGAAGTCGATTGATCTATGAATGGAGTTGATCTATGAATAGGAGGCCATTTAAATGCATGAATGAAAGGCTTACCCCGGACTCCATTGTCATGGTCTGTCTTCTTGCTTCATTGATTTTGGCGGGCGCTTTTTCTTGAAGACAATAACTATGTAAATTCTTACTCAGTACAGTGGTAACACGTGGTTTGATGTGCATTCTGTGCTTCATTTCTTGCTTGGTTTTTGAAGTGAAGAGACACGCCACTGATCTAGATCTAATGACTCAGATTGATGGAATATTTCACTGCAGATTACTATTTGGAAAGCTTTCAAACAGCATGGCATCTTCTTGCCCAAGTCACGAACACCTCACAGATATATATTTTTTGGATGTACGAGGTTTCAAAGTTCATTAAATTTGCATGCAAAGAATAGGATTTTTGACTACAAGCAGCCATGGCCTTCTTGTTCAAGTTTTGTTGTTATTGTCATGTGATCAGATTGGAGCTCTCTGATTGGTGGAGAGAAACTTCAGAACAAGGCTGCATGGCAGGTAAAAAAATTTGTGTAATTTCTACTTGAACTTAAAACTGCTTTTTAGGGGTCTTGCACAGTGGCTGGAAAGGTCCCGCTGAGCAGAATATTTAAAGTAATCAACACTGCATTGTCTGTGAAAGTTTCAGACCATAATTGCGTCTATTAATGTCAGAAAAAGTGATGGAAGTTGCACACAAAAATTTTCGTGATTTTTCATGACCAAGTGCTGCCTGTTGCCTTTCAGTACAGTGCTCACTGAGCGTGTCTTTATTGTTGGCCACAACAATGAAGGCTTGAATTAATTGCCAATTGAGAACAATAATGTCTCGAAGGCATTCTGAAATATAAAGTTCTGCCGAGACAATGGAACTTCCCGCTGAGAGGGTTTTCCAATTATGTAACAATCCGCGTGGATGTTTTGCGAAGCCGAATAGCTTCAACTCAATTACATGAATTACACCACCGTCGGCGTTGGAAACGATCCCTTTATGACAGGTTGGGATCCCTTTGCCATAAAACGGTTACATAACGTCCCCGAGTAAGTGTCATAACATCCATTACTGTTAATGAATACGACTGTTTTTGTTATATTTGACGCTAATGAAATATTGACAAAATATGAATGCTAAAGGTGTAAGTAATGCGTAGTTTAAATGTAACTGGCTAATGACAGCAACAGAAATATCAATGCGATAACTGAAACCCATGCAGGAAACTTGAAAACTTTGAAAGATCATCTTCAGCGGTCATCTTCTGAACCTGGCTTTACAAGGAATATGCCTAATTATCCCCCTTCCAGGGATTTACCCTGGTTTTTATTGTAAATATGTTGTATTGCGAATGTATCTTTCAAACATGAAAATTATACACAAACAGACATAAGTCATTTTCGTCGCACATGAAATTAGACTCATGGGCTATTTGAATGTTAAACATGCTGTTCTCAGCTCAATCTACATTGTTATCTAGGTCGTTGTGACGGGAAATATATTGTGTACTGTTGACCACTAAATTAGGCCTCATTACCGTCTGCCTCTTTTACACCACGTACTGAAGTTGTCACTTTCAATTCGGAGGAATAACATATGACAATGCCAATTGCACTAAAGCGCTTTCTTTTCTCTCAGCGTAAAATGTGATTTCTGACCATTAATTGTCTTGATTATTCCTCGGCTGAACTGCCCTGATTTGGCACGTGTATTGTTGATTGTTATTATCAGAGTGTAGGAAGTGTGACCCCGTCACCGCACATCAATACTTCCCTTTGACTTCACTGAATAATGGAATGCCACCGTCTGCGTGTGAAACAACAGAAAAGTAAACAATGTAGAAACGTGAATTGCTCAATAAAACTACTCAGTGGTTTCCCATTGTGTGTAGAAGTGTGGACAGAATATAATAAATAATAATGATTCATCATTGTGATATAAAAACCAGACATGTAGTGGTAAAATATTACTAATTGAAGGCCACTTGTCCACGCAGACTGAAGGAACTTCTAACGGGCATCTCAAACTATAGCCTGAAGATTCATGAATTCAAGAGAAATTTACATGTTGGACCACCACACTTGTATTTGGGTGAAAGCTAATGAGTAGCGATGGCACACAAGGAGAGCTCCAGTCTTCAAGCTGTGGCCAAAAATCAACAGAACATAAATATATAAGGATCTAAAGGCAAATAAGGGAATTAGCTCAGATAGTACCATGCAGGGCAGTAAAGTCAGAGGTGCCTGGGTTCACTTCCCAGTGAGGGTAACATTTTGCTGCTGGATTTTTTTTGTTTTCTCATGATTCTGCAGAATCTACAGAAAGAATCTTTATTTAGGGAAAACTCGAATGAGCAGCGGTGGCACACTAAATGAGGGGAGTTTTGTTTGAAGTAACTGTGACTGAACATGTTAGCCTGAGCTCCAGGCTGCAAGAAGTGACCAAGAGGTCTGTGACAACCAAAGTCTGAGACAGACGTGCCGGATCCCACTGTTTTAAACCTTTTTCGCAAGTCAACTCAGATATAATTGAAAATCTTAATGAGACACGTAAAGATTTTGTGCCAGGGCAAAAAGTTTAAATTTTCAACCAAGATCGATATATGGTGAATAATTTGGTTAGCTCAAACCTGACGATTTTGGTCTTTGAGACAATTAAACAGCCATGGACGGGTCAGAATCTGGAACTATGTCAATGAAAGGTCTATACAACTGACTGTACTGACCACTTTCGATTGCCCTCGATTCATGTATCTTGCTTCCTTGTGTCTCGCACTCCACTCCAAAAAATCGAAATCTGAATTGCGGTCTCTGAGTAGTGGCTAGGGGTAGTAAAACATGTTACTCGGAGACACCCATCCACACTCTAGAAAATGTTCATGGATGACACATCCAGTTGACGCTAATACAAGAATAGAAATTTCACAATGCGTTAACTTGCTTAAGGTCAATTACTTTTTAAAGGTTGACAATTTACACTTCAAGTAAGCATCGTCAAGTTCTGGATACGACAAGGGACCGATGTAGGAGATACTTAAATGTATAAAAATCTATACATAGTAAATCCATGGGTGGAAGGGTTGTCTTCGAGAGCCCTTGTCTGTGTGTGAAGTTTTACTCTATTACTTTTAGCTGAAGAAATGGCGAATTTTTCTTCAGCCTTGTCCCATTTCCGCACAACTGAAGATCACATCAAAGCACAATCAGACGAGGACCGTTCCAATTAGGCTCAGACTAATTCTTTGCCAGCTTTACTTCTTGATGGAATTCAAAGTTCATTATGGTTCTGCGGTTTCCTCCAAGGGAATAAAATCACCGTCAGTATGCAGTTAAGAAGATTAGATATTGTAGCAAGTCTGGTAACGATAATTCTGTTGATGAAAAAGTTCTCAACTTAAATAAAGGGATTTCAATGATGAAGAATACAGCAGCCAGTATTCAGAATGCAGTGGTTGCTAAACCTCTTTTTACACAATCGGCTCTTAGAAAAATAGTCAAAATATAATGGATAACGGAGCACTATCGTCTGTTCCATGTAAACGTAAATGCTTCTCAATTTCAAAAGGTGGTTCGGCTTAGACTTTTCAATACATTCGGCTGCGGATCCCTCACGTTGATCGAAATTGATATGATTGAACGAGCGCTTTAGTCACGTTAATTACCCCTTGGTTTTTTGTTGTTGTTTTTTGTTTCGTGTAAATAAACTGTCAGCACTGATTAAAATCGATCTCGAATGCAATTTTTTCAACACGTTTGCTGAGTGTACGCACGAAATTGCAGAGCAACTATTTGTTTAATGACATAAATTTTGCTCAATGTTAACAAGCCCTAAATTATCAAGAATAAAAGACTCTGGATTCGAGCCCCACCAGTGCTTGTGGACATGTCTGCAGGCATGTGAATCGAAAAGGTTGAGCTGCCATGCTGGCCACCAAAAGGTCAGCAGGTGTCACACCAGGGGTGAATCTTGAGGAATCCATTGCAAGTGAGGGACCCACGCTGGCTTTGAAACCCAGGGAAGATGTCACCAGAAGTCCAAAACAGGGGTACCAGTGGCCCCTATAAAAGGACTAATGTCCTCCAAAATTAAAAAAAAGGATATAAGACTCACCTATTCCTGCTCCTACAATGATCCGTCCAGTGAGAAGCATGAATTTATCCGAGGCGAAGCCGAGACACAGTGAACCAGCCGTAAACACCAGACTCGCTATGATTATCACTAGTTTTCTCCCGATCTTGTCATTGAGTATCCCACCAACGATGGCGAACAGGGCGGCACCTCCTATTGTCACACTCACTATCATTTCCTGCCACACAGAGTTCAGGAGAAATCTCTCCCGTAGTGAGATCATGGCCCCAGAGATCACCCCAGTGTCATATCCGAAGAGAAAACCTCCAATTGCGGAGAAGAATGTCAGTATGTAGACAAACGGGGGTGTTGGGACCTTCTCCTTAATTTGATCGACACGAAGGACCGTGTTTTCCCCGTACATAGCGGTGCCCACTCCTCCACCCAGGGATACCTCATGTACCTCCTGGGCTCCGGAATCCTGTCTGTGCAACTTACGGGGCATTTTTAAAAGTTTGTCTGTAGTTGTAAACAAATTTAAATTCTTTTTCTTTTATTCTCTTCTAATGTCTGGATGTAAATATGTCTTCTCCACTAAAAATAGTGGAAAGTTCATCTAGATCTAATTTAAATGAAATTCAGTTTTTTTAACGAATTTCGACTTTCTCAAAAATCAGGGTAGTACAAAAATATTTAATTGTTTACAAAAGATTTGTACCCCAGTGTCCTTGAAAAATCCAGGCGTTGAATGGTATAGTCCTTTTCGCACTTGTCCATGTAGTTGACAAAATAAATTAAATATCCATTTATTTGCACGAAGCAGCTTGCATTTTCCAGTGAAAATCAGCTGAAATTGATCCAGTCAGTGTGATGTCAACATGATCAATGCGTTAGCATCAGTGATCCCAAGTGTCTTTTGACCTTCCGCGAAAACTAACAAAAATCTCCTTTTATGAACAGTAACAACAATTCAACGATAACATGAAGGAAAAAAGGGATATCTTGCGCCTTACTTTGTGTGGTTACTGTGTATTATCACTCCTTTTAAGAGGGTAAAGTAAGGAATAAAAGCAGCTTTTGTAGTAAAGCACTGCATTTAATCCTTCCATGTTGGATCCCAGCTGCGCAAAGCGTGTGCGCAATCAATCACAGCAGCCGCTTCACATTTTAGTTTCCCGATAGATGTCGCGATTATTTGACCATAACGGGCTCCTACCTTATTTGGTCGAAACCATTTTGGGAGTTCATTAAAATGACTATTATCAGCAATATGTTTGGTATGGTTTTGAGAATAAGATTTGCAATAACATTAAAAATCTATTCCAATAAAAATGATATTTTCCTTTGCGTTCTTGAGGAAAAACTGGTGAAATTAGTTCACGCGGATTTTGAGTGACTCCTGCAATGGATAGAGAATGCTGAAATCAAAGGGTTTTTTATGGTATCGGTTCCATTTCTTTCTTATTTATTATTTTTTATCTTTATTTTAAAATCTTATAATTTGGTTTCTGTGAAAGATTAAAATATTGGAAGATTTGAAAAACAGTCCGTTCAGTTGAATGCGCACAAAAAATCGCTTTTATTTTGTTATTCTCAACAATTTCTATCAATTTGAATCTCGCGGAATATTCAACAACGTATCCCTTCCAAACGTCAACTCAAGCATCAACTTTGACGCTCCGTTTGCATTGACCTTATGACGCAGAATGATTGATTTGATATATTGATATATGTATATTTACCACTGGCGGATCCAGAATTTCCCAGAGGGTGTGCCAACCCTAAGGGGGACACCAACCTACTATTTGACAGATTTTTTCCCAAAAAGTGCATGAAAATGAAGCAATTTTGGTCCAGAAGAGGGCGCGTACCTTGCGACCCCTCGATCTGCCATTCGAGTTTTCCCATAATACACAAAGTTGGCAATGTTGACATTTTTGTGTTTGCCTAACTTTGAAAATATGATAGATAGATAAATTCAGCACACCAGTTAAAACATCATTACAAATGTAAATTTACTTTGAAACTAATTAAGTTCTTACCTGTTTCCAATTTATCTACATTAGAAGTTGTATACAAAAATGTCAACTTTGTGTATTATGGCAAAACTCGATTGTTCACAGTGACATTGCACATAAATCCGAATTAACAATAGAGATCAGTAGTGTTGCACGCAAATTTGAGTTTATAGTGCACAGTGATATCGCACGTTTAAGAATAATAATACATTTTAGAATAATATTGCACAGAAATTTGAGCTCACATTTTACATTATTGCACAAAATTATGGCACACATTTCACAGTAATATTGGACACAAGTTCGTATTTTAAAAATAATATTGCCCAAAATTGGACTTAATTTTTTACAGTGAAATTGCACATAAATCCAGTACTCATTTTATTGTACACTACTCCAAGAACATATATATTTTACAGTAATATTGCACATGACCTTAAAATCACATTCTAAAGCGGATATTAGTCAATTCAACACACAAAGCGGGGTAGGAGGGAGGCTGCGTGGGGACTCAAAGACAATAAATTCATATTAATTCATGGCGGCTTATGTTTGTGGAATGCGTAAAAAAACCAACACCCTTAACATTAACATTTAATGTTTTACCCTTGGATTCGTGACTCACCCCATTTAAGGTTTTCTGAAATACCTTTGTGTTGCTTTGATTTGATTTTGTATGGTTTAAATGCAACTTGGGGAGAGTAACCTTATTGGTTACAGATGGTTTTTTTGCCTAAAATTTTGGGAATGTTCCCATTGGAGTCGAAATATGTTATTTTACGTGAGGTTGGTTTAACTAGGCGAGACTGAATCAACACAAGATCAGATTAGACTGAGCATGAAAAGATTCAGAAAGATTAGAAAGACTAAAAATTCAGGTTTGGGTGGAAGGGACCTTTGGTGGCCATCTGGATCAATCTGGATATGGATCTATATTCTATATCTAGATCTATTTTTTCTGAGTTTCTAATATTTAATGTTTCTAAGTCTTGATCAAGATCTAATTTTTCTTGGTGTCTAGATCTAGATCTAATTTGTCTGAGTTTTCCAAGTCTGCATTTAGATCTAGCTTGGCAAAGTTTTCCAATGTTTGGCTCAATCTGACCTTGCATGGATTCAATTTCACGTGGTGCAAACCAGCCTTGCGTTACATACAATAAAGGCAATGAGATACCAATATCCTTGATCATTACCAGAAATGATCGCACTTTCGGCTGTCCAATCATTTGCACGGATACTAAATCAGAATGCTATTCTGTTTATTAACACATCAACAATGCCTAGTACAGCAAATGACTTAATGGGCAGCCATATTTGGTAATGATTGCTAGTAATGATTTTGAATATTTTTCATTTGCTTTCATTTGTTATTAATACCTAAATTTGAGGAATGCATTATGTTGAAATCAGTCCAAAACAACTCAAATAAAATCGAATTTCAGAAAACCTCGATTGCTTGGGTCGTGCATATTGCGCTGCATTTTAGGGAAACTTGGAAGACGCTCAAGCCTTGTTCACAGCCCGTCACCGTCATGGCAACTAATATAGGTGTGTACAATGAGTCAAATCGGACCAAAATTCGGACTGAATAGGTTCGACACCCATTTTTCCTGTTAAAGAGCCCATCACCAAAGGCACAATGTTAAAACATTTAACGGGCCGAATTAAAACTTGACGGGCTGAATTTCGGTGTCAGTAAGTACGAAAAGGGCTTCACGCTTCAGGCTGCTGGACCCATATGAAATAACTTACAGTATAAATTGTCATCCAGTAACCATAGGTTTTACCTTGTGAAGTTTGAGATAGTTTCACTGTTCTATTTTCTAATTCTAATTTCCACTTTTATGAGGTTTAAATTTTCCAATCGTCCACTGAGAATCATAAACCAACGGTGTATGAACCATCATAATGTATCCTCATTGATCACAATTCAATTCAGTTAACCAGGCAAAAACTACAATGGTGTACATTAAGGCAAGATAGTGTGTTTTCTCAATGGATACAAGAGACTGTGATATGTAATGTAGGCGCGGCAGCCTCAAGAACGAGCCTCAGAAATAGTCCTATTCGAAAGAAGATATTCATGTCAATTTCAAAATTCTGTTGTATCTTCTTTATTTAAACATATTTTTGCATGAAATAAAAATTAAAATATGTAAAATTTACACAGCATGTCTATTTTTCTTAGCAAATGTTCAGTGCTGAATTGCTGAATTTTATATTGTCTAAAAACTGAAATATTAAAATTCAGCAGGTGTCTAATGTGTATTGGTTTTTGGGTTAAATAAAATTGAAGGGCAGCACAGAATACTTCAGAGATACATACTTTAAAATTTGATTAATTTTACATATCTTTATTTGTATTTGAAGCAAAATTACTTATCCAAAAAGGGGAAATTAACACAATTAAAGTTTAACGCCTTCAGGAAATAAACAAACTTACTATCTTCAGCAAATAAAACTGTATATTCCTTCAAAAAGTCACGACATTCTCTGTTTAACAAGCAAATGATAGGAATATCTTGAATCGTCCCTCGTACACTGCTTTCTGAACCGCGAAGCGTTAAATTTGTTCGCCTACAAATTTTGAGCAAAGCGTGTCCAGCAAATGTGCCACGGACGTTAATACTAGAACAACTGAGTTTTTTCCTGACATACAATTCCATCAGATATCAGATCTCACAGATTTGCTTATCATGAAAAATTAGAACAGGCCTTCCACAATGTTCTCACCTTCTACTGATTATGCACGTTTTTCCTGAAGTCATGTGTATTCGAGTTTTTTTCTATTTTGTATTATATTCATTTAATAAGGTGAATTAGTTGAATTCTACTAAAACCAGTCAAGCATGACTGCAGGGTATTGAAAGCATTTATGTGCCTCCCAATCACAGTCAGTTCATTTGGTGTAATGGTTTGCATGCCCGACTGTTGATCAGTAGTTTGGGAGTTCAAACCTCATAATATTACAATTTTTGGTCATCTAATTAGTTGAATTAGTCGAATTTTCTAATACAAAATAGAAAAAACTCAATTGAATCAGCTGATGGATTTCGTGTTTCTTCCTCCGGTAGTTACGACATCGCTGGCAAATGGTCTGGCTTACAGTTCAGCCAGTTGCTAGAAAGAAATAGTAAATTGTTGTTTCTATTTGACTTTCATATGTTTTCTTGTAGTGTTTTGTGAACCACTGATCTCTGACGTCCCTTTTTTGAATAGATTTTCATTTGGTTTCAAATTAAATCCTCTAAGCTAGTTCTCTAGTGCTATACCTGCTTACCAACTGCCTCAAGTAAATTTTGAAAGTTCATAACTCGCTCTCGGAAACTTTACCATACAATTCTGATCTGCGACATAGCCTCGAGTTTGAAAATTTGATTGCAACAAAAAGCTTCACTTGACCGAGGTGTTAGACTCTTCACTGGAGTTTCCTCTAAATGGAGCAGAACTTTCATTGAATTCAGTGAATTCAGCGAATTCAGGGAATCTGAGAAATCACTCGAGTTTTTCCATAATCGTTATTGAATTCGATAAATTCAATGAATTTAAATTTTGGTGATGTCACTGAGAGAAGGTCACCTACACTTAGTGACCATCACTATGTAAAAGAAGATAAAATTTATTCTTAATTATTGCTTACTTTCTATATTTTCTACTTTTGTAGCATTATTATATACAGTCTGTCATTTGTAAATATCATGTCATAATTACAGTCTATTTATGGGGAGCACTTCACATTTTAGTTTGTGGTGACCTGCTTACTTCATAGACACATCACTATGAGTCCAATTCAATGAATTCATCGAATTCAATGAAAACATTATGGAAAAACTCGATTGAAGCATGAATTGGGTTCAGTATAAGGATCTGCTCTGTTGCCTGTGGCTCACTGGTCTAGTGGTATAATCTCTGTCTCTTACAGAGGAGATCTTGGGTTCCATCCCCACATTGCTCATTTTAAAATTTTTAATTTTTTTGTCACTGAATTCAGTGAAAGCATTTAGAGAAAACCGGCCAGCTTCTCATTGTAACCGAACTCGTTATAATCGGAACCCATTGTATTTAATATCGACATAAAAAACCAAAGCGTGTCATTGATGAAAGTTTTACTAGCTACTAGTTTATGTGGATTCCAGTAGTAACAAAACAAAACAAATAAGGAGTAATTACCACAGGAAGTGTTTGTTTTAAAGTTGTAAATCATATCCGTTGAAATCTGTTGTCTGTTTGCACAAATGCTGGCACCGTACAAGAAGTAGCATTCATTGAAGAGGAAATTAAAATCCAGACCAGTACAGCTTGTGTCGTTCCTGTTGTAATAGACATATTCAATACAAAAATAAAATATGTCGTTAGGGCCATTAGGTCAATTTGAAAAGCATGAATTTGGTTCATAGGCCAAATGATTCAGCACGGTTACATGTACCTGTGGAGAAAATATTGTTTCGTTCCGACCTCATGAAACTTAAGCTTAGTTTACTTACAAACAATGCTGGAAGCAGTCTGGAAGGGTATGCAGGGTATCGATTCCTATCCCTCCAATCACCCTTGTGTTGACATGCGCTTCCCACCCAGGAGGAACGTAGCCTGCAACATACAGTAATGTACATGAAATGTCAGCTTGTGCCCAAACAACAAGCCATTCGTTCCATTTGAATGTAACCCGTCTATTGCAAACATTAATTCGTCATTTGTGTTTGGAAGAAATTTGACCAACTCAGGTAAAATGGTCATTTAAACTTACTTTTGATGCATCTGGTTCCAATGAGCTCACCAGGTGGACATGTGCAGTTGTGATCATTCACCAAATCCACGCAAATCTCATTGAAGACACAGGTCACTCCGACACAATCATCGATATCTGACAAACATGTAAAACCGTGTAATTTACATTCAGAGGAAGTTTTCCCTATTCATATGACATTAATTGAATTCACTGAGTTTAAAACACATTGCATAAATCAACTAGTGGTGACTGTCATAATAGAGTTTTTTTGAACACACACAATCGGCAATAATAGCAATATTAGTCACAGGCTTTGCTACGTGAAAACAAAAAAAAATCCAGCAACAAAATGTTACCCCAGTGAGCATTGAACTCAGGACCTCACCCATTGGGATCTAATGCTTTCATCTCTGAGCCATCGTGGCAAGTGCTACTTCAGATATCCTTAAATTGTCTTTTGTTCCTGCACCACTTCAATCTTCATTGAGAACCAATAGAGCATGACCATATGCATGCGGATCTTAGGTCTCCCAAGTAACATTTGCTTAAATGGCTCAGACAACAGAGCATCAGATCCTATTGGCTGAGGTCCTAGGTTCAATGCTCACTGGGGTAACATTATGTTGCTTGATTTCTTTGTTTTCATGTAGTAAAGCCTTCGATACCTATATTGCCATTATTGCCAATTTTGTATTTTCGTAAAAAACTCAATCTAGTAGTTTGCAATACTTCTACTTTTAATCACATTATTCTTTGTTTTTACCTGTTTCGCAATGTTCTCCAGTGAATCCCTGGACACAGCTACAGGTGTAGCCGTCCACCATGTCCACACAGGTTCCGTCGTTGCTGCAGGGTGCACCGAGACATTCATCTATGTCTGTCCAAGCAAAGAAAACCATCCCCATGATAATTTTATGTCTAGGATTCTGTAGTTGAAAGTTTTACTCATCAATAGCATGGATAAAATTTGACCTTATCTTCGTTACGGAAAACGTAGAATGTTTTGAATTACACAATGATAACCTATGATGGGCAATCTATCTGAGAATTACAGATTTAGTTCAACCATAGTTGAACTTGGTTCCTCACAGGGTTTGTTTAGAAAGTCACATTACTGGCTTTTTCTATGCTTTTCGTGCTTTCCTAGATAGCGCCTATGTAGGGTAAACAAATGGATTGCATCCAATGGAAATGATTAATTAAAGACACACCTTTGTTTACATGACCTTATATGGCCACCATGGCTAAGTTTTCACATAAGAGGATGCTCGTCACTCTGACTTACCCTTATTACCGCGCACCCCAAAAAAGCTAGTAATAATTTAGTTGAATTTCTCAAGCGATTTTCATTAAACTTTTTTGTCTGATAAGTTCCCGGAAGTCTAAAAATATTAGCCAAATCCAACACTTTCAGGTCCAATCACATTAAATATATTTTTTGGGTATATTTTTGAATTAGTGTGAATGTACACAAATTATAACAATGAATTTACACAAAATAGGTGTCAATGCAAAACCTGTTTCGCAATGTTGTCCGGTGAATCCTGAGGCACAATTACAGCTGTAACTATTCACCTCATCTGCGCACGTCCCATTGTTAACACAGGATACACCAATACAGTCATCGATGTCTGTGAAAAAAAACTGGATCTGTTTAAAAACTGCACACAACTCCAAACCAACTTCACTGTTATTTACAGTAAAATTATAAAACAAATTATTCTTGACATTATATAATCCAGAAGAACACAATTTTTCAAAACCCCAAGGCCCAGGTGATGATGTTAGAAGTTGCAATGGTAACTAAGGGAAGACCCTATGGTGTTCAGACAGCAACCTTCTAATTCTTCTGAATTATTTAATACCAGGTATTCATCTACCTGTTTCGCAGAGATTGCCAGTGAATCCACTTTGACACAGACAGGTGTAGTTGTTGATTCCGTCTTCACATGTTGCGCCATTAAAACACATTGCGCTGTTACATTCGTTTATATCTGAGGAAGCAGTAAGAATTAAATGCTGTTAAATAGGATACACTGTTTAATGCTCAAAACGTTAAATTCTCGTACTTGGAAGTTAACATAACGGTGTGCCGGGAGCAGAATGAAATGTCATTTTAATCATTAATATTTTTATCAAATAGAATACCATCAAAAATTGCGTTTTATTTGGGATTATCATTTCAGAACTTTGTGCAAAAACCAAAAATCCAGCAACAATTTGGATCTGATGATTTTCACTATGAGCTATTGAGACATGTGTTACTTGGGAGATCTGTAAGATCTTGATATGATCCTGCTCTATTGGTTACCGCCCACATCCGAAGGGTGACGAAGGTAATGTTTTCAGTCTGTCCACAGGGGAGGGGGGTACTCAGATCATACACATAGCCAGGGTGGTCTGTGGGGGTCTGGCCAGGGGGTGGTACTTAGGCCTACATCTGGGGGGTACTCAGTCCCACAGCCTGAGGAGGAGGTACTCAGTCCCACAGCTGGGGGGGTACTCATTCCCACAGCTGGGGGGTACTCAGTCCCACAGCTGGGGGGTACTCAGTCCTACAACCAGGGGGTACTCAGTCCCACAGCCAGGGGGGAACTCAGTCCCACAGCTGGGGGGTACTAAGTCCCACAGCTGGGGGGGGTAGTCAATCCCACAGCTGGGGGAACTCAGTCCCACAGCCGGGGGGTACTCAGTCCCACAGCCAGGGGAGTACTCAGTCCCACAGCTGGGGGTACTCAGTCCCACAACTGGGGGTACTCAGCTCCACAACT
>JBCAUG010470325.1:0-15530 GCA_038406175.1 Haplosyllis leylae
ATTATAAGTTCATACAACTTCTTCCCTTGTTAATTCACTATCTTGATTCACTACCCTGCGGGCGGTATGCCTCTTGCAGTCACCCAGGAGGACTTTCTTGTATTTGAAAAGGGAATTGCCCAACGCTATATTTCATACCAATGAATTGAAATTACTTTTCTGTGCCCATTTACTGTTAAATAGTAGCAACACGGATGTCATTCTTAATCATTGATCATTATTATCATTTTCATAGTCAAGTCAAAGCCAGTGGCCAAGTGAGTGGATAAAGGTTCAAAAGAGCTTGGACTCGAATTCCACAATTGGTCTTCAGCGAATAGATCAGTAGGAAAATTGATTAGCCGCAATGCTAGCCGCTAATAGAGTTTGGCAGGTGTATCACCGTAGGTGAATCTGAGGAATCCATCACGTGTAGTCTGTGAAGCGCTCAAGTAAGGGTCGCAATGGATTTGAAACCATGTGAATAATGTGTTGAACCTGTCGGAAACGCAATATTGTAACGTGTATTATCTTGAATTTTTCAAGAAAAAAAAGTCGATCTTTGTTTCAAATTGGATGGTTTGCTTTGATGGATTTACGGAGGGTGCCCCTGTTGTCTTTTTATATTCATACAGAGGTTGAAACTCTGCAACTATTATTCGATAATTCGGTTTCGGTTTGGCAATTTCGGTATGCGAAGAGTTTGTTACTGATAAGTGAGACTGTCTATTAGAATGTGCAAAATTTATTATCAGAAAAAGAATCATTATTGTATTTAATATTGTTACAAGTAGCCAGAGTACAAGAATTGCAAACGTTCTTATAATATTTATTAATACTAGCCGCTCTCCTCCTGCGTTGGGATTTGACGACAAAATTACAAAGCAGAACAAACAACATGACGTCATACCAACTACAGTTAATCTGCGCTAAGTGGACAGACATAAATACAAGCGTACAGGCAGACAGACAGAATCCAAAATTTTTAGTCTTTTAGATGTATCTGTGATTCAAATAATCACCAATATTGTTTTATATTTTTGTTTTGAAAAATTCTTGATTTCATTTTGTCTTTATCTACTGAGTATATTCAAATATAATACCCAGAGGCTCAAAATGTTTTCTGCATTTTTCATCAACAAATTCACTTTGTTCCCTTCTGAAATTTTTTTTCCAATCTCCCACCACTCCCTTACGAATGAAAGGAGACCTTTCGTTTTTCCATGGTATAACTTTTTTGAATATTTCAGACACAACTTTCACTTCACAATTTTGAACAATTAAATCGGCTACTTTATCAGAAATATCATAGTCAATAAAGTTAGCGATTTTCAGAACGTGAGATTTGGGATCTTTCTTCATGTCCTCATATCTCAAGATCAGAGACTTTTCTCTGTTCTGGTTAAACTTGTACCAGGCTGCATTGTGTTCAAAGTAATCACCCCACGGAAGCTTCTTTTCTTTGAACAGTTGAAAAAACTCATCCCATGTCCCGTTGAAGATACCCAGTGAGTAATCACTTCTTGCATGATGGTAGTAGGAAACCAAAACATCTTTGGGGTTTCTCATGGTTTGAATAATCTTGAGATTAGGGTGTTTCTCAAGTTGATTCTTCCAGAGTTCATATGGTAGGTGGGTCTTCATGTATCTTGGAGGTTTGAGTTTGGCGAACTTGTCAGCTCCAGTCTGGCCATCTCTCCATTCGATTTCCATGAACGGCATCTTGACGAAAAAACCGTCGTAGGATATTTCCTTTCCTTCTTCCAACTCTCTGTGCTGGAGGATCGTGTTGATGATGGTCCCGGTCCATGTTTGTCCTGGAATCAGGTCACAATGATTTTTACGTATTCAATCTCTTGTAATTGATATTTGTAAAGTGACGTTGCGTTGTTAACCCAATTGCTGGCACGTAGAGTCTAAATGACAGCATGACAATTTTCTCATGTAAACAAATTCCCACCAATGAGTGCAACTTAAAATAGGCCTAATTATCATAAAAGTGCCAAAGGCTCATCTTTCTCTTTGGACAGGATGTTACGACCCCCCCCCCCTAAGTAATCACTAAACTGACTGTAGTGGGCCAGCAATAAATCGAATTATTTTCGAATGTACAAAACATATGCTTTTACTGTTTGCGGATAGTCTTGGTTTGGCAGTATGGTCAGTGTCGGTCAAATGAATACTGAACGTAGGTGTATTGTATGTGATCATTCATGGACTGATCCAAAATGATAGCTTTATGGAGAGTTATAGATCTAGATTTTCTTCTTAAAGCCTGTTCACAAGTGATGTCTGTGGGACTGTTCATCTTGATGGATACCAGTGACAGTGTGAGAGTAATAATATGAAAAAATAGTTGTGTCATTCTCTCCATCGCAGCGTGTGAATGGACTTTTTTAGGTTTTAAATGTAGAGTTTACGAGAAAATGAAGATTTTGAAAACACAAACCATACCTGTTTTTAGATACGAGGCAATGAGGACATCCGAATCGTCCAGGTCCACGTTAACCGCCGCCTCTACGGACTTTTGACCACACTTAAATAAACCATTCTCAGCAAATTCTCCGGGCAGCCACCAACCACCAGGTGGATATTGATAAAATCCAGCGTCGTGCTCACACAGAGAACCAAAATCCATTTTTATGGACAAATTTGCGACAACAAATCGGTATCGGTAACAAGAAGGAAAATTTAGTGAAATTGTTCCGAGGTTGTTTTAGCTCACAGGCTGATGATAGTGAAAGTGCGTAAGTCAAGTCCTGGATGACAAGTGGTGTATGAAGCATGAATAACATATGGAACTTTGACCGACTTTTCACAGAATATTGTTGACCTCAGAAATAGCAGGTCAGTGTAAGGAATTGGTTTCTTAGACCGACTTTTGACGAACTCAAATAAAGCAAGACATATCCCGAAGCATAGCCTCTAACTACAGGATATTAATTAATTCTTCGGACCACAAAGGTTAAAGATGTTGGGACTTTTCAAAAAAAAATTCAAGGATGCGTTTTTATTTCCTTGCGTCAAATGTGATAAATGCTGGGCCTGGTCAGATTTTTTCTTAGAATATTGCAAAAAAAAAACTTTAGAAGACAACAATTACTCTAAACAGTTGAAAACGTTACAAATATTTTAAATTGAATAATATAAGTTATTGATCGAGCTTGAGGGCCATAACCAATTTTTTTGGCCCGAGGATGAAGTTAAAAAATTATGGCCTGAAAAGAGAGGTTTGTAACGATTTTATCCTATGACTTACATGCAAGAAGAAACACTTGAAAACAGATGAAAGTTTTATTTTTCTGATAGATTTCAGGGAGGGCCATAACTATTTTGGTTATGGCCCTGTGTCTAAATCAGAGGGCAGTAACTTATTTTTAAGGCCCGGTATGTTGTAATGCAAGTAAATGAGGCTCGTACCCCTGTCACAGGATAATTGAATTTCCACACATCAAATTAATATATTTTATGACAGTTTTGCTGGAATACAATAAAGAATATCAGCCACAGTGCACATGAGAGCCCATCGTGCGTTCTTACATTTTACCCTTTTTAATATCTTACGTTATTAACAGCAACAATTTTAATCTTTTTTCGAACTATATTTTTACCAGTAGTAAATTTTCTTTCTGATTTTGTGGTTTACATTGAGTAACACAATGTAATACCTAAAGGCTCGAAATATTCTTTACATTTTGCATCAACAAATTCACTTTGCTGTGCAGAAAAGTATTTTTTCCAACATCCAACTTCAGCTTTTCTTACAAAATGAGCACGGTCTAAATTCCACATCGGGAAATTTTCAAAGAGCATTTTAAATTTTGGTGATACATTTTTGAAAGTTGATTTTTCGACATTTAAATCTGCAGTCCTATCAGACAGATCATGACCAATGAATTTAGCTATTTTAGTGACATGAGCTCTGTGGTCTTGCTTCATTTCTTCATAAGTTAATATTAGGGAATTGTCCCTATCTTTGTTGAATTTGTACCAATCAGCATTTACTTCAAAGAAATCACCCCAGGGAAGCATCTTCTTCTTGAAAAGTTCGAAGAATTGGTCCCAATTTCCGTTGAAAGCTCCAAGTTGCCCATCGCTTCTCAGATGATGATAGAATGAGACCAGCGCATCCTTAGGATTCCTCAGTGTTTGAATGACTCTCAGATTTGGATGCTCATCTAGTTTTTGCGTCCATAGGTCATAGGACAAATGAGTCTTCATGAATCTTGGAGGTTTAAGATTGTTGAATCATTGAGCTCCCGTGACTCCAGCGCCATCTTCTGTCTCCATAAAGGGCATCTTTTCATAGAAGTCCTCAGAGAAAGATGCCTCCCTTTTCCAGTTCCTTTGCGTGTAAGATGAATCGGACCATTGTCATTGTCCATGTTTGACCTAGAAAAGGAAAATTCACAGGATTTAATTGTTGTTTCTAACTTGAGAAGGCAGAAGGAATTTCACACCTTGCTCGTGAAATGACTGATAATCGATTTTTTCTCTCATTCGTAATTTCTGCCAGGATTTGCCAGAAAATTATGAATTATAGAAAAACTCGAATGTATGGATATTGTACAACTGCGAAGATTACCTAACACTGAACGTCTGCTTTAAATAAATGAGCAATGTTTTTCGAAACAATGCGAAAGTTTGTCGTTTTTGTCAGTTGAAATAAAAAAGGCACAGAAATAATTCAAATGATGGGTGAAATATGACAAGAAATGCCACAGTATCGGATTCAAAATACACTCGCAGTGGCTACTTTGGAGTATTTTTGTCTTCTGTACCACACACCAGTTTGGAGTACTTTTTGTCTTCTGTACCAGACACCAGTTAAGGGGCAATTATTAAACAAAATTTAATAACATTCAATAGAATGAAGAAGCATTTCAGCGAAACGAATCGGCTCACTCGTAACAAATAACCAATAAACCATTCAAACTGAGTATTTCTGTATTGTTTTGACTTTTCACCGATAGAATAATTCAGTAGAATTTCACCTGTTTTCGGGTATGTGGCAATGAGTACATCCGAATCGTCTAATTCTACGTTGATAGCCGCGTTGACGGCGCCTTTACTGCAGGTGTAAAATCCTTTCGGAACCATTGAACCAGGCAACCAGAAGTCCTTGGTCAACTGGTAATAACCCGCGTCATATTCGAAGAGCGAATTGTCAAATTCCATATCTCAGGTCAATGGATTGAAGATGTTTTCTGTTTCCTTTACTCTTTGCGACGAAAGTCCGATAACATTCGAGGTTTTCGTATTCAACACGCATCTGGCATTTCTGACATTTCTGTACAGAATTGACACAGAGGATTTTAAAAAGTTTCAGCAAAAAATAAGGTTGCTTCCAGTGGGAATTGAACTCACAACACCAACCATCAATGGATTAGAAGTCAGATGCTTATTCCACTCTGCCACCCAGACATGTGTTGAATAGAAGATTCTTAAATAGAACTTTGTTTCATGCTCCACTTCAATTTTTGGCCTTGGATTATTTCTAGATTCAATACAGCATCACTTCATGAGAGTCTGATAATCTGAGACTGGCAAGGAATGACAGATTTGCAGAGTTAGACTAGCATTAGACTTCAAATCTATTGATGGTTGGTGTTGTGAGTTCAATTCCCACTGGAGGCAACTTTATTTTTTGCTGGAACTTTTAAACCCCTCGTTGTAAAGGAAATGTAAGTTGCGCGTTGAAAACGAAAACCTCGAGTGACGAACATGGATCTCTTTGGTTTTGTGGGTACAATATTTTGGGTTAAAAATTCTCTTGTTTGTGAATGGTTTTCATTATCTTTTATCTTTTAATTCTTCTACAGTGGCGCATGACGCACTAATACGCAAAGAGTACTTACTCGTGTTGTTGTCGTAGAAGTTTGAAGGCCAAAAATGTGAATTATTTTTGAGAAGATAGAATGTTTCCGTGTGAAGTATTCCGTGATCATTTTAGGGTAGACACGGATTCTTTCTGTGATCTCAAAGGCACAATGAGAAAAGAGAGGGGACTGTACCAGTTGGAGCAATTTCAGCCCACAATTCCTTATTGTCACACATCGTTCAAATGGAACTTAATTAAAAAATTCGACCAAGTGAGAGATCCATGATGATTCAAGTGTGTAATCGTTTTGAAAATATCCATCGGAATATTGAAACTCATGTGTAATGTATGCATTCAGGAGTGATCTGTTTTTTTATGTGTAATTTTAATTAACTCTTTCAGCCTGGAAGGGTTTTTTTGGTACTTTCATACCTTGGAACACTTAAATGGCTCTAGTTCCTTTATTATCCATCATAGGGACCTCCCAGTGGTACCATTCAATTCAGAACTTAATTCTGCACACTTGTGATTGAAAAATTCTGAAATGAAAAACTGGTGGGTTGCCAACTCGGGGAGAGAATGTCTTTGATGCTCTTTCCCCTAAATGGGTATTTGATTGAGAATGCTGCCTTTTCTTTTCTACACAATTGCCCTCTTGTATTTTCACTGATAACACAATACAAGTGGTTATCATCTGGGAGACTCAGGTATTTGTCATCTAATAACTCACTGAGCAGGTGGCATACAAAGGTGATCTCAAATCACTCTCTAACCTGTTTTTCTCATTGTGGTCTCTGATATAAATTGACCCCTTGTCCCAGGGAGTATACTGAGGTTCTCAAGCATCCTTGGCATAGAAGAGACATGTGTCCAGACTAGATAGCACTTCTAACATTTAAATATTTATGCATTTAACATTTGGTCATAAAGCCAGATTCATAGCCCCTGTCATGACCACCTCCAAAATCACCATTTTTTCGAATGTCATCAGGCCGAAAGAGTTAAGGACACATATCTTTCTACACTCACATTTTGATTGAGCTTCCGAATCAAAATTGCTCAATGAAAAGTGAAGACAATTTGCGAAGAGGACTTTGTTGGTATTTGGTATTTTGATCGAGAAATGAACACGTCTACTACTCGAAAATTGATGTCACATGAAACCATCCATTTATTTGAATGCACAGACCAGAGCGTCCAGTGCTTTTATGACACAACATTAACACACTAGAAATATTTCTAAAGATATGCAAAACAGGACTTTTTGCGATTATTATTTTTGAACTTTCATGTTTCGCATTTTCAGCATAGAATGTCAATACTTTATCCCAAGTGGCTCCAAATAAAAAAGATTGTGTTACATTTGTAATAGTTGACTTCTACCACGAACTGGTGGTGGAAATTGTATGCAGAATTACTACGCTATCCTTTCTTTATGCTGAAACTGTTTTTTCGAAATAATCCAGACGTACTGTTTTAGGATAAGTCACGACAAGAACATCAGAATCATCCAGATCGACATTAACAGCAGCATTCACGGCCTTCCTACTCCACGTTGAGTATTCCCGTGGAATCAACTTTCCGTGAAGTCCTAGTCCAGGCATGTAATAGTAAAAGCCAACATCATGTTCATATAGGGATTTTTCGGATTCCATCTTGGAACAAAAGTAGCTGATTATTGATATTGTTTTGGCTTGTTCTTCTGCGTTGATATTTTACGTGTTTAGTTATTAAAGAGTTGTCACGTAAGGTGGGACGTTAGTATGGCTCATAGTATTTGCATTCTTTTTTAAAAAAACTTTTTGGAGGACATTAGTCCTTTTCGTGGGGCCACTGATACCCCTGTTTTTGGACCTCTGGTGACATCTGCCCTGGGTTTCAAAGCCAGGGTGTATCCCTTGCATGCTTTCTCGCTTGTGTGATCCTCAGGTTCACCTCTGGTGTGACACCTGTTGACTGTATAGAGGTCAGCATGGCAGCCGAGCCTTTTCGATCCACACACATGCGGACATTTGCATTCGTTTTTCCCTTTGGACCAGTTTGACAAACGATCTTCAAGTAGGTGATATTGTCAATTGTTCTCAATTCGGCACTTGGTGCGGCAGTCCTCTGGGAGAAACTTTCGTCCACTATTCTTTCAATGACATCTTGGCAAGGAAAATACTTATTTATGCACAACTTCATTGGTTCTTTACTTCAGATTTAACAGTATTGATCCCTCTTTTATTGTACAGAAGATACCCCACTCTTTTAATTTTCAACGCAGCCAAATTAGACGTTGAATGAACGGGGATTTTCTCAATATATCTGGAAAAGCAAAAAAAAAAAAAAAAAAAAAAAAAAAAAAAACACCGAAACATTGGTTCACCAATAATTTTCTTCAATTTTGCACACAGTATGTACAGATAGTTCTATTGAACTTTAGGTGCAACAGTAATGACATCGGTACTTGACTAGCCTTGACAGACTTGGACAAATAAAATCAGTTAACGTTCAAAAGGCTTCAAGCACCATAGTGAACATATACCACTTATCACCAGTGGCGGACCTAGGGGGCGCGAGGGACACCTCCCCCGGGCCAAAATTTTTTCATTTTTGTGCAGTTTTCGGGCAAAATTTGTCAAATGATAGGTTCACACCCCTCTTTGGGAAATCCTGGATCCACCACTGATCACACTAGGTTAACAACATTGTTAACTCATAATAACAGGTTAGGAAGTTTGCACTTGTCCCATATTTTATTCATCGATGGAATATTCGAATGTAAGCCCCAGTGGTTCGAGGTACTCTTTGCACTTGGCATCTATGTACTCACTTTGTTTTTTTGAGAAGAGGTTGACCCAATCCCCCACCTGTCCTTTCCGGACAAATTGGGACCTATTTTGGTTCCACTGTGGAAAGGTTTTAAATAAATCATTAAATTTTTTACCAACTTTTTCCACAGCACAGTTTTCAACAACAAGGTCAATAGCTCTGTCAGACAGATCATGACCCAAAAATTTCGCAATTTTGATGACGTGAGTTTTTGGATCTTTCTTCATATCTTCATATTTCAGAATCAGGGAATTGTCCCTTCCTTTGTTGAACTTGTACCAATCAGCATTTACTTCGAAGTAGTCCCCCCATATAAGCCTTTTATTTTTGAATTCTTCAAAGTATTGATCCCAAGTTCCATTGAACCCCCCTAAGTGGTTATCACTTCGCATCTGGTGATACCAGGAAACGAGGGTATCTTTGGGATTTCTCATCGTTTGAATAACGCGTAGGTTTGGATGTTTTACCAGATGATTTTTCCAGAATTCGAAAGGCATGTGTGTTTTCATAATTCTGGGCGGTTGCAGTTTGTAAAATTTATCAGTTCCTGTAACTCCGTTCGGTCCCTCTGTTTCCATAAAGGGGTTTTGGTCATAGTAGTCGTCGAGCGATATGTCCATTCCTGCCTCTAAGTCTTTGGCTTGGCGTATCAATCGGATTATAGTCAACGTCCACGTTTGCCCTTAAAACAGAGACAGAGAAAAAAGCTGATGGCCTTGAGGTCTCGAGAGAGCAGTACCACTGCAACCTGAACAACCGGACAACATTGCATTCTGGATGAACAAAAGCTGCCTCACAACGCATGTGAAACGGCATTCTCGTGGTCTGCAGTTTATTTAATGCTAACAAAATGCGCACAAAGACTGAAGACTTTCCTTTCAATTCGATATTCCTTCAACGCATACTGACATACTTAATGTAGAAACATTATATTTCATTGATGTTTGCGTTTGCTGCCTTTCTGTGTGAACGTTCCGATGAAAAATACTGAGACCCAACTTGAGTGTTCAGTTTTTACAAACGGTTACAAATATGGATTATTAGGTTATGTTCAAGTTCATTATTATTCTATCAAATACAAAAGTCTTTTTTAATACTTGAAATTAAAAATGATTAAAAATGATGTATTAGTAGCCCAAATATGATAGTTACTGATGCAATTGAACGTTAATTAGTGCCGGATGGCAGATCAGAATAGATCCATCATGAAAACTATTCGTCGGTACAAACGAACATGTCCTTTCCAGAAAAATATTTTTCTGGTTACCAACCTGTTTTGGGGTACGTTGCAGAGAGTACATCAGACGGATCAATCTCCACGTCTCGTGCCGCATCAACGGCCTTTTTGCTAACGGTGTAGAATCCGTCAGGCAACATCTTTCCAGGAAGTATCACGCCGCAGCATTCGTAGAATCCAACGTCGTACCCATACAGAGAAGTATCAGTGTTAGCCATTGTGGTTATTATTTCAAAATGGGAAAGCTAAGTCCTGTATTGTCTCTGGCAGAAGATGTGTACACACAGTATGTTACTTTGCCAGTACACAAAACAACTCAGACGACAGACTTATGCACCTTTTGAACTTTGCACAAAATGTAAGCAGGGCAAAGATGACGTGGTCAGACAAATATAACCAACGAAACGCAAATATGAAATGAACCCATTCGCGTTTAGGTTTTATCCTTTTTTTTGTACCATAGTCTGTGTTACGCACCACATTCCTCAATTTCAAAACATTCTTGTATGCTGTTCAGGATAATCCAGTTGCATCGGATAATTGGCATGAAAGCATCCCATATTTATGCCAAAGGCGCAAAATACTTGTTTTTTGACTCCCATTAATTAATAGTAACTTGTCGATGTGTCACTTGGTTGAAAAAGTCGCTGAGTCGCTGAGGCTGTGTCTTTTTTAACGACACACGACAATGACACAAACGTAGATCTATCATTTTTCTTCTTTATCGTATTTGTTATGTCTACGGTGTTGTGCAAATCTTGTTGTATCACATTGTCTCTCATTTTTGCATTTGTTCCAACAATAGTTGTTTCACAAAAGCTCCGCTAAAAATTTAACACAATTGATATTTCACCTTTCTTTTAGTTTCTATATATGTACGTGAGAAAGGGTGTGGTAGCAACATTTCTTTTACAAAGCTCAACAAAGGCGATTTGGTGCAAATGCATGTATCTCATAATTGAATACATTGAAAGAACTGCATACAGAACAACTATTCGGTCGCAGTAAAAGTTATTTCATTAAGGTTTCAGCAGGCCTTTAATCAAATAATTTTTTTGTACCTATCTATATATCTATATGTATCTATATCCAAATACCATAGTTATGCACTATATTACTCATACTAGCAAAATAATAAAATTTCGCTTTCTTGTTTTTCATTTATCGACCTGCTTGGAATGTGATAATTTGCTGGTGGAGCGACTCATCTTCTCACTGTAAAGACTGTCCGTCTGTAGACAGTTACAAACCCCCTTCCTGGATTAGGATTCTGGACATCATGCCTGGCAAAATATTATTATACAAGCCAACGTTTTCATCGAAGAAAAGTTTACCAAAATCGTACGAAGTACAACGGAAGGCAATGTTTTCATTCGTGTGTATGATTCTGTTCACTGAAGGGCTGCCCCGCCCCCGTGAGACTATGGGTCTGGGTCTGGATCTGACCCATGCCCCCCCCCCCTCCTCCATGGGTCATGGACTTGACCCTCGCCCCATGGTAGGTGGAATAGAGACGGGGGAGCGTGGTCAACATTGCCTCTCCATGTTAATGGGAGGCTGTTAAGTTTGAGAAATTAACGATTCCAGCTAGTAATATTTTAACATATGATAAGTTATTTATTTTTTTTCAGTCTAGCATTGTTAAGTTGTTTACATTTTTGAAAAAGTCATATGTGAAGTAGTTTGACGGTAAATTGATCAGGGGACCTTGATAACAGTATTAAGTACGTGCCTCGATTTTTACTGCCTCTTCAGTGGCAGCTTATCAGTTGTACTTTATTATTTTACATCATTTTGCCTATTGTTCTAGTGAGCAAGTGTTTCATACAAACGTGGTAACTGTGAGGAAGCTCTGATAAATGTATGGTCACTCGTGATTTTCGAGTTTGCATCATATTTAATGCCACAGGCAAAGTTTTGAAGTGTAATTTACCATCGTATGAATTGCTGGTGTGTGGAATGCATATGTTTCAAAAACAAAAAAACCAAAAAAACTAAAAAACTAAAAAAAGGTACAATCACCACCCACCCTGGGAAACTTTACACTTTTCTTATGAAATGTTTGAGTGGATCGCAAAAAAATTAAAAGAACACTATGATCTGGTTTCCTTTGCTTCTGTTTACTCCTAAGTGAGACCTAGTGTAATACTTAATGTTACAATCAGTTCTACTTATTTACATTTACATAATCAAATTGAAGTCCCAGTGGCTCTAAATATTTTTGGCACTTGGCATCGATGTATTTACTTTGTTCGTCAGACAAATAGTTAAGGAAATCACCAATTATTCCTTTTCGAATGAAACTAGATCTGTCAGATTTCCATCCAGGATAGTCTTTCACAGTTTTGGACATCTCTTCAAAGGTGGTTCTTTTAACGATTGAATCTATAACTTTATCTGAGAGGTCGTATCCCAGAAATTTAGCCATCTTGATGACGTGATCCCTGGGGGACTTTTTCATTTCTTCGTAAACCAGAATCAAAGACTCTTTTCTATCTTTGTTGAATTTGTACCAATTGGCAGTATGCTCAAAGTAGTCACCATATGCAAGCTTGTTTTCTTTGAACATTTCAAAGTACTGATCCCATGTTCTGTGAAATGCACCCAGTTGACTATCGCATTTACAGTGATGATACCAAGAGACCAGGGTATCTTTGGGGTTTCGTATAGTTTGAATAACTTTGATATCTGGATGCTTTTCAAGCTGTTGCTTCCATAGCTCATAAGGAAGATGGGTCTTAATGTATCTCGGAGATTCCAAACTAGTGAAGATGTCAACCGCGAATCTCCCATCTGATACTTCTGATTCTATGTAGGGAATTCGAAAGATCAAGTCCCTGGTATCAACCTCTTTTCCTTCCTCCAAATCCTTGGCGAGCATCATAAGACGTATTATCGTCAATGTCCATGTTTGACCTGTGTAACAGATTTCAGAGTTTAGTGCCAAACTTGGTCAAAATTGACTTGTTTCCCTTTGAGTTACAAGAATGAGGACAAGCATTTCAAAATTACCAATCTACAAATCTATTGTAATGCTCGAAATAGCTGTGATTACCAAGTATTAGTAGATTCAGAAAAACGGTAATAAGACAAGAAACATGAAATTTATAAGACTGCCTTTCTCGCTGCCATATTTTTCATAATCAGTTTTTACGTGAAATCAGAACTTATTTGGCGTCACATTTATCCATAAATACCAAATGCACAAAAGATTAAATGGGGCATTACTTTTGGAGAAAGTAATGTTTTAGCTTTGGGCTGATAATTAAAAAGGTGAGACTCAGAGAGATCCGCAAAACTTATTTTTTGCTGGATTTGTCCTGGTCCACTGAAGCAGGGTTCTCTCTTGCCATTTCGAAAAAAATACTCGTAGCTCACACAAACCTGATTTCGGGTATGTTGCACTGATAACGTCCGAATCTTTGAGATCCACATTGACAGCAGCATCTACGGCTTTTCGGCTCCAGGTGAGGGTCGATCCTGGAACTATTCGTCCCGGAAGCCAGAAGTTCGGCAGATATTCGTAGTACCCAGCGTCCTGATCAAACAGTGATGTATCGTGCGACATTTTCAGCAAATTCAAATGTGGAATCCTGCGCGTGGTAACAATTCGTAATGTCAGAAATGAGTCGTTTATTGAAGGAAAGCAAGGCTTATAATCTATATTTGCTAGGTGTAGTGATTCATTGTAATGAACAAACAAAGGCTTAAGCAGGGAGATATTGACCTTGCACTTTGCTTTACTATTTAGTGCAAGGGTCATTTTATTAGATAATGATTGTGCTATTGTTTCGAGACTAATAGTAAATTTGATCATTGGCTTGTTTTAGTGTTTGTGAATTTTCCCGTTGTCGAAATTTATTAGGTAATGAATATAAGAGGTTTGAAGGCTATTCTCTATTGGACTTTCCACTGATTTCAAGTTCTTACGGAGAAACTGTATCGCTAGAAACCTTGTCGTGTTCCCTGTGCTCTTCTATCCGCCTTCATTTCCTCTTCCATTCAGTTTTTCTTATATTTAACAAAGTCAAAATCGATTAAAATTCAAATAAAATGTTTACTTACTTTTGTATGTTATGCAGAAAAGATATTTTATGATCAAGTAGCGTAGTTTTTCTATATTTTATTTCCCACTATGACACACAGGCGTTGCATCACATATTCTTTTGCATGGTTTTTGGGTGCCTGACTTTTTATCGGCCTTTTTGCTCATCGGCCTCATAAAGAAAGTCTTCCTGATTTCCTTGGGCACGGTGATACTAAGTATGGGCGTTGGTGCTGATTTAGAAAATAGCGGTTAATGCGGTTATTTTGTACATTTCAAACGTAAAACAAATTAGCGTGCATTTTACTTACAACTTTATTCATTCTCATCAACAGAAATAATTTGAAAGTCACACCTTTTAAAAATTCAAATTATTGTACACTAAAATTGCTCTATTGAACAATGCACACAGCAATTAAGCGAGTTTTCAAGTTAATTAGCAGATTTTAGTCGATTCATTTGATAATTCGATGATTTAAAGAGAGTAGCTTACATCGTAGTTTGGTGAACATGTGAGAAGGGAAAGCATATCATAAATACATTCAAATTGTGGCCATTTAAAGTTGATTACATTGCATTGCATGTAGTAACAATATTGAAGTAGTAAAATTGACACAAATACATATTACAGTACCATTCCAAGGTGTTTTATTTTTGTTATTGATATGTTCATATTAAAATAATTAAAATGTGAAATCAAGGTATCTTCAAAGTTTATGGTTTAAATGACCCTCACTTTTGAACATGGTTTGCCGTACCATGGCATGTGTCAAGAGGCTCATATGTGTTCTGCTTGTGTAACGGTGGGGGACCAACCGTTGGATATCTCTGGGAGTTTGGTCGTCATACTAGATTTTAGTCTGTCCACAGAATTTATTGATTTGCCAGACTGAAGCATTTGTGGTCAATTTTAATAAGCATTAGGAAGGTAGGTGAGACAAGTTTGACCACAGTGGCAACTTCACAGGAACAATCCTATATGAAATGTACAGAGAAACCCTTGTGCAACCACTTTTAAGCAGATTTTTGTGTCTCTCCTGGTCTAAATCTTTTGTAATGTAAGGTGCGCGTTGTGCGTACCTCTTTACGTAAGTAAAGAGTAGTCGTGAGTTTACTGGAAGTGCGTTTATTCTACTCTGGCCCTATTAGCAGTGCGCTATATATATATGGGTATATGGTGGCCTTCTATTGGCTGGTGAATTACAGGTCTAGGGTGTGGGCGGAGCCCTCCCTGTAGGTGCTTAGGCATGTGTCATACCCTGCATGGGGGGGTCTTGTTTGAGACGAAAAACGGTAAACTTCTGAAAGTAATTTAGCATTTTTCATTCGAGAATTTCTAAAACCATATATTGCTGAGTGCATGCGTTTGGATTTATCACCAGAGATTTACAAAATAACAAAATAAAGTTGCGTAGAACATTTTTCAGAGACAGTTGTGAAATTTGTAAAACAAAATAAAAGTAAGTAACATCAATAACGATTCAAAGTACAAAGTTATACATGTAAGTGTCTACACTATGAGCACGTAAATTATAACGGCGTCAAGAATACATGTATGTCTGATATTTCTTCTTCCTCTATGTCATCTTGACATCATGACATAAGAAACATCTGTGCAATGAAAGAGGACAATA
>JBCAUG010470436.1:0-15528 GCA_038406175.1 Haplosyllis leylae
TTTAGGCGCGAGCAGTGTCCTGGAACTCAAACAGAGGCTCCAAACACAAACACTAACTCAGACGATACGATCACACGGATCGATATGTGTTAACGTTTCTTCGTTGTGAAATGCACAGAAAAAATTCAAACCAGCTCTCGAAAGCTTGCCATTACAACCTTGGGTCAAGTAGATGAAGGGAAGAGTAGTCTTGCAAAACCTTATTTCTATGTACTTAGGAGATTGGAGGTTCCCACTCCTATTATCTAGTAAATTGATACAAATTTGGCACCCAGGACCTCCAGATCATCACTCCAATGCCTTACCAACTGAGCTAGGGAGGAATCTGTTGGGTACGAATTTGGACTTTGTTCATTTCTAGAATCAATAGAGCATGACTTTATAAAGGCCTTAAATAATTTTGGGTCAAATCACTATTGACGAAAGGTGCTATTATAGGTTGATAGACCCCACTCCTCGCAACTATTGTCTCATATTGTCATAGTAGATGAATAGATGAAGGCAATGGTGTGCACTCAGTGCACTAAATTTTACCAATTTTTTTTAAAAAAAAAAAACGCAATACCATTGAACTTTCACTAAACTCAAACACATTTATTCATAAGAAACATTAACATAGATAATTACTTACTGATTTTTTTTAATTATTCCAATTAATTTCTGTGCAATTTACGTCACTTTTTCATTATTTAGTCCATCAACTCTACCTCAAATTTTATTTTTGCATGTCTGTTACCAACAGCTTTAATAGCATTATCTACAATTTCACCAACCGACTCACTGACAGAATTACCACCTGCCTCCTTTGAGGACACTGTTTGAGTTACAGCAGGCAATTTCAACTTTGGTAACTTGAACTTATCATCTGCATTACCCTTACTTGTGTCTTCAACAATCTCCATAGGTTCAGCTTGAGACAATTTTATATCCTTTACACCCTTCTGAATTATTGTACTGAGAGCCATTCTTTGCTCATCAGATGTACCCTCATACTTGTGAACTGCATCACTTACATGTCCAGTAATTTCTTTTACTAATTTTAACGTCAGCTCCCCCTTGAAAGAGCCTTGTGGCACACGTCCTATGCAATGAGTGGTTCGTAAAGTAACCATCAAGACCAGCATTCTTAAGGAGATTTCCCACAACCTTACGCAGTGAATTGATACCAACTGGAGTACAACTATACCAGCAGTTTGGTTTCAGCACCTTCAAAGACTGAAGGTAGAAGTTTGGTTTACAACCATTCTTTGGTAACAAATCCATGTATTTTTTCACAAGCCTCACTGGATCCCTTTTCCAGTTACTGCTAGGCTTCACCCATACAACTTTTCTCTCTTTATTCATGTCCCATAATCCACCTCTATTAGTCTTTGAAACACTATCTTCTCGGTACACTAAACACCCAAACTATTAACTTCAAATGAAAATTGGGATGATGTACAACCTCCTGGTCTTCTAAGAGTGTAATGCTCATCACCAGCATGCAGAGCTACATTCACTCCAATGAGAAATAGAACTGTATTTCGGAGCTTTTCTGGAGTGTCTTCACCCAATACTTTCTGTTCCCACAAACTATTTTCGTACCTCATACTTATTACCTCAGGTTGTTTTTTAGTTGTACCTAGATTCATTAGAGATCTCTCTTTCATTACACTGTCTAGGACACGCTGCAAATTCATAAACTCCTCCCCATGTACTAACTTCCATGACACATTCCTCTTGTGCAAAAAATTCTGAATTGAGCAAATAATTTGATACAGTGTTCTCCCCAGATAGTCTGCATTTTCCTTGGTCTTCTTGACCTCACATATGAATCTACACAACGCAAACTCAAAATCTACTTTAGTAACATTCTCAATGTTCTCTAAGTCAGAGTTGAAAATCTGCTCCTTGAAATCTACCCGATCAAGCCTCATCTGTCTCCACTCATTGTATAACTTCACCTCCCACCTCATCTTCGCTTCAGTTTGATCTTGATAGGATACCTCCTTCATCTTAGACAACTTATCATCACTGATAGAATTGTAATTTCTCATCCTACCTTGATTGGCACCCATACCTATACCATGACTCTGCAGCCTCTTCGCTGTCAAGTTGACCCTAAAAATCCAAAATTTCAAAATGAATATTTTTTCAAAATTTCAATTTCCTGTGATAGACCACATCAAATGACTAAGAATTATCAAAAAAAAACATATGTTCAACAAGCCAATTTTCCACAAAAATTCAAAATGTACCGTAATTTGACACAAAAATTTAAAACTTCAACCTACCCCATCACCCTTGACATTCAAATTTTAGATGCATTCCTAACTATCCTTCTCTCAGATGCCTTCTCCTTTATCTTCTCTTGCACCTTATTACAACCAACAATCATAATTATCAACCCAACCCCATTAACAATACTCTAATTACACACTAAAAACACAACGAACCTAACATGAAAAAAATAAAATCAATTACCTGATCCTTTCCTCAAAACCATCACTCTCCTCATCACTCACATCTGAATAGTTTGGATCTCTTACAGTCTTAAAACTGTCATTATCCTCCAATGACACAACTTCACCTCTTGATTCTTGTGTAATGAATAAATCCCCATAGTCATCTTCATCATCCAACACCGAAAAATTAGCCATAATTAACAAAACTTGTAAAAATAATCCACAAAAAAGATGAACTTCAACACGCACAGAATATACCACTCTGCAATGGCCTTTCACGCACTGACCACAACTCCACTGCATTCCGCTCTCAAAAATTACATCTAGCCTACTATTGGTCCTCTCTCAATACCCATTGTTATTCTAATTACAACACATAATTAATAAACTCAAAATGAGCGGGAACTATACCCATACAACCCCATAACCTACTTCAACCCAATAACTAATGACGCAAAATTCCCTGTCACAGACTACACCACTCAATACCAAATACAATAAAATTATTTAAAAGAGATAAATAGACTACTATTCGTGTATTATCTTGCTAAAACCCACTCTTCGCTATGCTCATCGTGGGTTCTATCAACCGATAATACACTCATACACGTTATTTATCTATTTCTTAATGATTCACACAGACAACCAAATACTGACTTAGTTCAGGGGTAGAGTATTGGCCTCATGATCCGGAGGTCCTTGGTTCCAACCACACTGGGAGCAATTTTTGACGAAATGTTTTTTGCTCTTCCCTGTATGAGGATCTGTCAGATAATCTGACAGAAGCGTGTATCGTGAAAAACTCGACTGGCTGACAGTTTTGACATGTTTTGGTATTGAAATAAATATTCACCAATAGCATGCATCGATTTCCTGTCTACCCGTTGTGTCAAAGTAATGTTAAACCTCTTTATTCTCAGAGTAAAGATACTGCCTGCTGAAATGTTGATGAGATGCATGGATTTCATTTTGGCAATTGAGTTTGGCAAATGTTTTCACTAAATTCAGTGACAAAACTATAATTAAAATGATTACCTTGTTCGAACCTGTAGGATCCTATCACTGCGACAGTAAGACACATGTAACAGAGAGGATCTCCAAATTGGCCCTAGTTCATGTTTCAGTGATTTATCGGATTCACCGCATTTGCTGAATTCATTGAATTTCATTGAATTTCATCCGTTTAGCAGTACTAGAAAAAGTGAGGTCACGTAAGCAAGATTACCTGTAAACAAATGAGTGTCATCTTCTATTAAAGTTCCCTTATGTGACCATATATAGTCATACAAAGAAAGGTGTGTCTGGAACAACGCATTTAAATTGGGTCCAACCTATTTGTTTACCCTGCAGAGACACCATCTATATTTATTCATTGAAAGAAGAAAATCAATAGGAATAGCTACTAATGGGAAAAGTCCACTGCGCACGAATGAACACATGGACCCAATTGCAAATGGTGCATTGAGGCTACACCGAAAATGTTACCATAAGTTACCATAAACACTATTTGTTGGACAGTTGTAGTCCCAATTTTGCCACTCACAATGGCGGATCCAGGATTTTCCAGATGTGGGTGTCAACCCCAAAGGTGGGGGTGCCATCGGTCTTTTTTTTTTTATCAGAGCTTATTTCTGTCACTCCTGAAGTACCATGTTTACAAATACTATGGAAAAGAAAATCACAGGTACATACCAGTAGATCTCTTACATAGATCATAAATTTTTAATGACTTTGAAAAGCAATGAATCTACCGTTGCATGAGCACGTTTCTATGCATCCCAGTCGTCCATGACAAGTGATGAAACTTGCCAGAATAGAAATTAACTGGACCATAAGTTGATTTGTCATCAAACATTTAGGCTGAAGCAAACTGCGCAACAAGCAATATTCATACTTTAGTTTCCTCAAGATTTACGTTTGTTACTTCCCGGTTTTACAACAAAGATAGGCTTCAAATTTGTGTTTTTGACACATGTTGTTTTAAGGATGGAGTGGAGTTAGACTTTCTTCTTTGAAAATGTCATGACTCGAGACAAGGATAGTCAGTTTGTCCCTGAATAGAAAACCCAGCATGGAAGTACCAGGTAGGGAAAGATGAATTTTTAGTCAAAACTATCTGACAATTGATTAAATGAACGGTAATTTGGTGAAGGTAGTCTTGAAAAGGAAACCCACACAAGAACTGTTGATCGGTATCAGTTAACAACCCCAAAACGTTTTTGTCACGCAAAGCTGAGTTGATTTTAATTTAGTCCAAGAAGAAAAGACAGGATTTAGTCTGCCTGCTTGATGAGAAGAAAAGGGTCGAAATATTAATGACATGAAGTATAAAACAAATATGCCGCTCACATTTTGGAATACAACACAGTTTATTCGGCAACAGCTGAACTAAGACGAATCATAAAGGCAAATCATTAGTCTCCAAAAACTAGACTACCTGTGATGGTAATGGCTGGAGCAGAATGTAAAGCTTTCTTGCCAAAATTTGGTAGGACGCCCCCTCCCCACGCCCCATAGGCAAACTACCATACACTGAAAATGCCTGGGCAAACTACAACACACTGAAACCCCCCCCTCCAACAACTTTGCCTTTTTGGAGGCCACGTTGTAGTAGGTTACCTTCTGATTTTCTTGTTGTGTTCCTCCATAAAATGTGATAAGAAGAATGATCAATACAATCTGGATATTTGTGATATATCTGTGCCTATTTATCTACCAGAATCTGGACCGTATGTGACCTTCCACGGCAAGCATGGGTGTAACATCACGTTATCAGCAAACAGACGGCAGGCTCGCCGCAATAAGTCTTACTCTCACGGCGTCTGCTTCACCAACAGACCCGTGGCGTGTATGGAGAAAATATTCATAAGGTAACGACACTTATCTGCAATTCTAAGTGATTTTAGCCAAGCTGATGAATGTTGCTTGTAATGGAATTCTTCTTCCTGACCTTTCGTAATATACTTCCTCGAGCGTTTTCTTAACCGATGCTTTCGGTAACACACACTAAAAGGGACAATTAATTTGCAAAAGGAGACACTTTTGGGACACGCTACCAATTTTCATCTACCTATTGAGATTGTCTTTGAACTAATTTACTAACAAAAGCACTTTAATTTACCAAAATGGTAAATTAACTTAATGATCTCTTTCACCATTCAATCTCTGGATTGCTGTTCAGATGGGTTGTTTGACGTCACTATTTTGAGTCAGAAGATGTCAGACATAATCAGACCTATCGGTTAATTTGCACATTTCTTGTATTATTGTGTAAATGAGAATGGATAACGTCTGCTTTAAAAAATAGAAACAAACAAGAAAGTCATCCTGCGTGAACGCAAGAGGCATACCGACCTCAGCGCAGCAAACCTATCCCAGGGGGATTTATGTCTCCCAAAAAAAATTTCAAAAAAAAAATTCAAAAAAAAGAAAAAAAATTCAAAAAAAAAAAAAATTCAAAAAAAAAATCCCCAAAATTCAAACTGTCAAACTGTGGTACCCTCCCCAACTTGGGTACCCCAGGTAACCCCCCCGGGTACCCCCCTCCAGCTGGACCTGACTCAGGTACCCTCCCCCCACTGGACTTGGCTCAGGTACCCCCCCCTGTGGACAGAGAAACACCTGTGAAAACAGTACCTTACCGCCGTACTACGTACGCGGTCGGTAATTAATCCAAAGGGAGAATTTGGGAATGTTAACCAAGGAAGTAATCAGAAGGCTTTTTCAAAACCATTCACCAAAACTGCGACGAGGAGTTGAGCAACAGATTGACGTCTGACGTCTTAATAAACTGCAGATCAGACGCATCACTAACTACCCTGTCTGCCGACGTTGCACCGTCAAAAGATGTTGCTCAGAATTTCTCATTTCCATTAATTCCAAACTTTTTCGGTACAGTTCAGTACTTTAAAAAATGTTCATCAAGAGAAACTTTCCACGATGTAACAGAACTTTAGAATTGCAGTCACATTCATGCACAGCCAATCGATTTTCTTTTCGTTATTAAGTTGACAATGTTGTGAACGTTTTTTCTTACAGCAAAGTAGTAACAAGTTACCTCCAATGCTCAGCCCACTGATATGTGCTGGTTAGGGATCTTTAAACTGTCTTTTTGACTTTTTGGACTTCAGCTAGAATCAATTGAGTTTTCCCGAAATTATAGAAAGTTGACAACGTGGCAAAAAAAATCTTTTATCAGGAAGAGAAAAGGAAATTTAGCAAAAAAAAAAACATTGTCTCCAGTGGGAATGGAACCAAGGACCTCTGGATCTTTGCTCTAATGCCTTGATGACTGAGCTAAGTAGACATTAAGTTGTCATTCTGAATGTTTGAGAACTTTAAGGTCATGCTCCATCGATCCAAGAAATGAAAAAAAGCGCAGTGGTGCATGAAAAAAAGTTAAGCTCAGAAAAGTGCTCTCCAACACAGAGGTCCTGGGTTCAATTCCCACTGGAGGCAATTCTTTTTGCTGAATTTATCTTGCTCTGCCCCACGTAAGCCTTTGTTGGCAACTTTGCCAAATCATTTTACGGCAATGTTCATATCGTTGTCAACTTGTTTTGATTGCTAAAAACTCGAGTACACTTGTCAATACAATAGTTCTGTTTTCAGGATTTCTGAGACTTGTGATTGGGAGGGCGTGCTGAAGATTGGCGTTTCTACGGTAAACCCAGATGACTTTGACCCTAAAAAATTACCACCACAGTCACCGCTAGTTCCGTTCAACAAGGCCGGTTTCTGGTCCAAATCTCTTGACAAAGAGGAATGCCAGGAAGGAAATACGGTATGCGTGTACGTAACTGAGGAAAACACACTGGTACAGGAAACTAATGGTGGAGATTACAAGGTGCTTCTTTACAATGTAAACGCGATGCAGAACTTGTGGTTGCTGTTTGATGTCTATGGATCTGTGAAAACACTAGAAATAATCACAGGTAGATTTTTGCCTTATAGAACACAGCCTATTCGTATTTCCCCACACACAATGTTTTGTAATATTGGCATTTTATTACAACTTCTAATGAAATAAATAGGAAATAATTGAGAGATAGGTCAATTTCGATGTTAATTGATATTTGTCTTGGCAATTTATATTCAAACTGTGGTGACTGATTTCCCTATCTTATGAAAGAGGTTGTCCATTCTCAGTTACTTTGAGCCAATCAGGGACATGTTTACATCAAACTCCTTTCACGAATCGCGTGTGAAATTAGTAAGGATGGACGTGGTTGGCACATGGTGGCGGAGAACGACCAGATATAGCTCGAACTTGAATTGCCTATTTTCAAATTTAAGCGATGCAAAAATGCCAGCATTGCCCACTTTTCTGTAGTACTGGAAACCCCTATTAAGACAGTTTTAAATAGCCAACAATTATTTGAAGAAAAGAAGAATGCTCAGAAAATAAACAAAAACAAGAAAGTCTCCTGCATGAAAACGCAAGAGGCATACCGCCCGCCCGCATGACAAGTCTGATCAAGTAGCCAGAAGGCCAACCTGGTACCTGACAATTCTGAGCGAGTAGCAATAAGGCCACAGTGGTGGACAGACAGACAAAGTGAAAATATAACCTCCCGTCGTACTACGTACGCAGGCGGTAATAAGGAGAAACAAAATAAACTTTCTTTGTGCGAATTTGTGCGAAATGCCTGAATGAAGACAATGAATTTCTTGTCTATTTCAGATCCAAATTTATTGAGCGCATACGTACGTAGCTTGGAGGAAGGAACTTGCGAAAGTTGCAGGGCGCGGTTAATGTTCGTCGGTCACTATAAGGTCGGGAAGACCAGTCTAGTTAGATCGTTACTGGGACTTCCGTTCGTGGAAGAACACCACAGCACAGACGGTATAGAAACCCGCATCATGCAAACCAAGGAACGGTTAGATATAGTCGAGGTAGAAGATTGGCAGCAAACAGGGCAGTCCACCGCAGAAATTACCGATAACGAATTTCATAATGAAGTCGCCGCCAATTTGAAAGAGATTTCCAAGAACAACGCAGTCTCTCACAAACCTGTTCAGCCGAAGCGAAGTTTCGATGAAAAAGAATTCGGTAGTAGATCTACCCTCAATAGAACCAGGAGTGAATCCAGTACTTCTTCTAGTACGTTTCCAATTACGGAGAGAGATTTGTATCACTTAGGGAATATCCGGATAAAGAGTGAAGAAGTCAAAGGCGCTCAAAATAGATCTCTGAAACCCGTGAGGTTCAGTATGTATGATTTCGCGGGTCAGGTGGATTTCTATGCCACTCATCACCTGTTTGTAGACAGGAAATCAGTTTACATTCTGGTTCTAGATATCACTCAATCCCTAGACACTGTCATTGAGTCAACATTAGGTGGAAGGCTGAGTACAGCGAGAGAAGCTTGTGTCCCCGGGACCGTCAGGGACTTCGTCGACTACTGGTTGAACACCGTTCACGCACAAACGCACAAATCCCAAGCGGCCATGGGGACGAAAACAATTGCGTTCCCGAAAGTCGTGATCGTTCTCACCCACAAAGATAAAATCGTTGCCCGAGATAAAACAGAGTACATTTCCAACTTCCGTCAACGTCTTTTGACGCACATGGACGGGAAGGTTTATTCTAATAACGTCTACACAGGTAAAATTTTCGTAGTGGACAATCGAAACGGGGATAAAGAAGAAATTTCAGAGCTGAAACGTACTCTGTTAGCATTGGCAAATGAGCAATGTGAGTGGAGGCTTCAAAGACCTGTAAGATGGTTGAAATTAGAATCAGACATACATCTGAAGGCACAACAACAAAACAAGCCTTATCTTAGTCTGCCTTTGGTTGAAAAGTTATCTGGCAGGTACTCCATGACAAAGGAGGAATTAGAAGACTTCCTCAGGTATCACCATGAAATCGGAGATCTGCTGCACTTTCCCCATAGCAAGCAAACTGTTGCTGAGTACGTTATAACAAACCCGCAATGGTTGATTGATATCTTCTACAAAGTGATCACAGCACCAGCCGTTCTTGTGGATCAGGCCATTGAGAATTCTATGCGTTTACTTGATACATATGGCATTGCGGAACGCACGCTTCTGACCAAAATTTGGGGCAGACAAAACATCAGGCTACAGATTGAGTTATTGGTGGAATTTGACTTGATGATTCCATTAGATCAAAACTATTGGCAAAGCCTTCTCACAAGCCAAGGCATAAAAGACCTTTCCAAGTTTTCATACGCTGTGCCTTGTTTGATGCCGGTGTCGGATCTAGAGCATTTCAGGGAAAACTCTATCCATCCACCGCTTTTGTTCAGCTCAGCAGATAGATTTATTCCATTAGGCACTTTTCAGAGACTTGTAGCATCGTGCAGCAAAACGAAGTCCTGGAAGCCTCATGGCAAAATGTTTTACAATGCAGCTCAGTTCATTGTTAAAGACGGGGGGCCTGCTCTCATCAGTTTGGTCTTGTTAACTCAGTGCATCATGCTTAAAGTGTCCTTCGTCACGAAAGAATTCAGAAAACAGAACAACAGGATTTTCCCAGTGATTGCGAGTACGGTGTGGAACAGTTTGAAAGCGATTTCACCAGAGGCGGAGTATCAGATATTCTTATGTCCATGTGATTGCTTTAGGGCGCGAGAAGAATGTGTAATCAATGCGCAAGATCTCTGCGCACAAGTCCAGTCCGGCAGACAGCCTCGGAGAAGCGTCGTGCGAAGGTTATCCTTGACAGGCCACAGTTGGAAGACTAAAGTAGCTAATTTCCCAACCACGGTAGAATCTTATCACGATGCAATATGTTCCATTCCGGAACACAAAGAAAATCATCTCTCTCCTCAACAATACGCAATCTGGTTCTGCGGGTCTGAAATAAAGCAAAAACACATCTCCAAAGCTTCATCATCATCAGACGGGTATGAAAACTCAGCAGATCAGATATTCCTTGAGTACTCTCAGCGGATAACTTCTGAGGACGTTTTGTACACAGTAGCTATTAGATTGGGTTTGCTGCAAACAGAAGTCCAGGCAGTTCGAACGGACAACCCTTCGAATATCAAACTGGCTGGATTAGCCATGTTAAAAGAATGGCACCGCAAGAAGGGGCCAAGAAAATCCAGTCAAATCACTGCATTACTGAAAAACGTCTTTCGTGGCGATTTTCCAGGACCTTCTATTCCAAGCACGAATGAGATCGAATCTATGCTGTGGAAATGTTCAAGAAGAATTGTATCTCCAGATTTATTATACGGAGTAGGGGTTTCAGTTGGATTACCACACAGTGAAATTCAAGCAACCCTTACTAATAATATCTCTGACATTCAACTGGCTGCATTCAGAGTGCTAGTCAAGAGTCAAATTATGAACAAATGGGATGAAAACCATTTAAGGACAGAGCTCATCCAAGCATTTGAACAGCATGGCGTGGCAAACATTTTTGATTGAACGTTGAGGAGATTGAAAGAACATTCTGTCTTTTCCTATTTATTTGTCTTATGAAGTATGATTAACTTCAAAAGTAATCGGACCCTTTGTGGGATCTGAAGTAAAAATAAAGAACTCAAAGCTAAAAAAGACATCCAGGGACTTGGGTTCCAGATACCCTCGCTATTAATAAAGTTTCCATGCTTTTGGTTATGTACTCTGATTTTCAAATGATGATAATCCAGCCAAATTAAATCTCATTGCTGAATTCTTTTGAATGTTTAAAGATCACCAACATATTATCAATCCAATAGAATATCTAAGAAATCTCAGCAATATTTCTATGGCTTTTAAAGAATTTTAAGGGTTGTCGTCTATTCAGAGAAGGTGCTTTTTATCTGAGAGGAAACCACGGCCTCTTGGATATTGTTTCCTCTCAGAAAGTGACACCTGCCACTGAATTTTTGGCATCTTGAGTGCACTGACCCGGGTGCACTAAAATTGCACTTTTCTGAAAAAGCGAAATAAACTATATGTGTGATACAACATTTCAGAGTAAAATCAATTAACTAAGACATTAATGAAGTAATTAGTGTGATTAGAATAGGTTTTAGTATGATTTTTGGTCATTTTTACCTTGTTCTTAGAGATATTTTTTCTGCTGCTAAATCCAATACTTTGAAATGTTGGTCAACTTCAATTAATTAAATCTATGTGAAATAATGGTAATCCAAACTATTTCTTTTGCACACACACAAACAGACATCCAGACACTCTCCAGTAAAATTTTGAGACAGAAACTCATACTCCTTCATAGTAAAAAAAATAATCCAAAATTGCCAATACTTCCAAGAATGGAGTGATGTATGTGATCACCCTGCTGACTCAATGCTAAATGAGACCAGGAAGGTCACTGCTCGCTCCATGTCACAGTGGCTGTCCCCTGCCTATTGTTATTCGCTTTGCTCCCCTGACTTTCTGGGCCATCCCCCAGTTTTCAAAAGACAAATTGGCAATTCCATCAATACAGACCTATGAGTAAGGACCCCCTTAACAGTCCCATTCAGTGGTGAGCAATTCTGAACATTATTCACAGAATAATGGAACAAAAGGTTAGGCAAACCAAAGTGAATTCTATAGGGGTTCTCCAGCCTTCAAAATTCTTTAAAGTAGATAATACAACCTTGCCTTCAATGATTATTAGCCTCACAAACACCTCGGCTTCACCTCGGTGTTTCTGGGCTAATAATCACTTCATGCTCGGGTATTATCCACTACGTAAAGACCCCGAGAAATCAGTTTGATCTCCGAAGTATGCCATCATGGTTTGAAAAGGAGTAAATAGCCATTTCTTTTGGGATTAGTACCGCAACTGGATCGCTTCTGTGAAGATGATTACAGTCACAATAAACACATAGCTTACAGCCCTTCGAAAAAGTTGTTGGTAAAATATAGCAATTATATTCATCATTTCATCAAAAAGGCAAACTTATTCATCATTTCTCCATTAGTTACAATGAAGTTAGACAAAAAGTATTGTGTATCGTTCCGTATATTTTTAGCCAGTTGAAAGTGTGCAGTAAGGCATATTAATAAAATATGTATTCAAAGTGTTTAACCTGCCTCAATAAATATGTTACTTTGTCACCGTGAGGGAACATCACAAATTTCGGACTTTTGCGCGTATCTCAATAATTTCTGACTAAGTTTATAGCAACTTCCGGTCCGCCATTTTGTATGCTCAGTACTTACACGTGGACATTTTCAATGAGGATTTAATACCGAATTATTAGGATATATGAGGGATATTTGTTACTGAAATGGAGGTAAGTCATGTGTGTTTACTATAGATTATGGATTAGGAGATGTCATGAAGTTAATACCATGTAAACCGTTACTATATTAAATCCACGTGTTTTCACTAAATTTTCGCCCACATTAATTTTCAAGCGTGGAGATGAAATGGATAAATAATTGTATTTAATGACATTAGTGTAAATTAGAGACATGTAACTAGATCCGAGTGACGTTTTTAAATTTTTAATTTAGCTACTTAGTAAATTTCTATGCGATTATAAATGTACATGGTCCCTGTGAATTTCTGACTTTGCAAATGGGCGATCACAAATTTCTGATTTTTTATTATAATTTCTGACTGCTCAATGTTTTGGTCAATAATTTCGGACTTTGATATTTTGTGGTAATGTTTATATGTATGAATTTCTGACTTAAGCATTTGTTGTTGGAATAATTTCTGACTACTTATAAACCATATATCACAAATTTCTGACTTAAAAATTACAGATCGCTTATGCTGTAGGCGGGACAATGGAATGTGACACTGACGAAATGAAAGTGTGTGGAACACTAAGTATTGAACCAGACACCTTATGGAACTATGCAGTACGTAAACTGAATGTAATGTACAATGGTGACATCGAAAATGTGAAGAGGGACTATGCAAAAGTTGTTCATGTGTATGCACAGAAATATCCAAAAAGGCCGGATAACACTGAAACGGATTTAATAGTTAAGTCTGATAAAGTGCAGAACGAAATTGAGTCTGATGTATGCGATGATAAGGACATTACTGGAAATGAAGTTAAATATACAGGACAAGGAAATGAAGCTGATGACAGCAAATCGGATACTGAGATGGATAGATCAAGCCGCAGATCTGTCACTTCGTACAACAGTGATAGCTCATCAGATACAGATTCCGATTCTGACAGTGAAAGCATATGTCCAGACACAGAAGATTCAGAAGTTTTGAACCCAATAACTGTAGCCAAAGGCAGAGAAGTTGCTGAGAATTGTGAATTAGGAGATGATGTTGCAGTTTTACCGAAATTGGAGAAGAGTATTAAGGCGGATAATAGTGTAAAAAGTACTAAATTGAAGAGTGGACATTTTGAAGGAAAGACTGGTGAAGCAAGAGATGCTCCTTTAATTGACATAAGTGAGGAAACTGAGAATAATACAAGCTACACCGAAGGAACTCTTGATGCCCCTTCTGGGAGTCAAATACACGGGAATAGTGGTGAGTAATTAATATTACATTAATGTAGTAAATGCATGTTATTGAAATGATTGCAAGTATAATTTGAGTCAGAAATTTGTGAGAATGTAATAAGCGAAAATAAATTAGTGTAGTCACTAATTTCTGACTCATAATTTTTTTCAGCTGTGTACTATTGGCAGGGTATACCCCTTCAAATACCCAATAAGGACCCTGATGACAGAATCCTTTCGTGGTATCTATCAGCTTTTGACCGTGAAGTTATGGAGGTAAAAAAAATATACAGTTATTAGAAAAGTAATTTTTAAATTACTTGTGGATTTGGGCAGAATCGTATGAAATATAATTGGTTGGAAATGTGGTGGCTTTCAGAATTGTTCAGGAGTAGATGACATTTTTGAAAGTTTTCTCCAACAAGTAGAATTTGAGGAATTTACTCAGATGTCTCCTGACGACCTCAGAAATTGTGTTATCGAATACACACAACAGAATATGCAGAAAGTTTCGGTCAGTTATAATTAGTTTAATAAACACTGAACTGTATAGTATTTTACATGAAAGAATATGTATGAATGGAAATATTTCAGTTGAAATATTATAATTGCAGGATAAATGCAAACGGAATTTCCATCTGTGATCAATTAAAGTGAGGGATTACTTACAAAAAATGATCAACAGAACTACAAGTGGTCTAGACATTACTATTCTTATATTATGTATGATGCTTGATCTCACAACGGTGTGCCTATTTCGAAAGTACATGTGGATATCGGAGGAAAAGGATCTAGACAAATGTGATGTGTACTTGGTCTTGAAAAAGGGTGGACATTTCCCTGCTGCATGCCCGCGTAGGGGGTACAAAGTTCTTGTTGAAATTCCAGAGCAATGCCAACCAATGTATATAACATCTGACAGCATGCGTGATAGCACCTTGCCAGACCAGGATGAGGATGTATCATTGAATGAAAATGACATGGGTATAAGAAATAATAATATTATTAGTTAATTATTATGTAACTTATTAGTAATAAATATGTGTTGGAGTTTCTGTATTGAAGAAATGTTAATATAATTCATTACAGCATACAATGCGTGCATCGCTGGAATGCTGCCGGAAGAGGGATGGAAAAGTCATCCGGAGAGAGTGGATAAAGCTTTGGCAATTCTGCAACGGGTCCCATTCACTGTAAGTAAAAATGTTTTAAATACACGTATGTTGCTGGTGGAGTCAGAAATTATTGATGTATAAAGTGTATGACATAATTTTGTTAATGGATGTTGCAAGTCAGAAATTAGTGAGATTGCTGCAATAGACTGAGAATTTAGAATAACATTTCATCAACAATTTCTGACTTCATAAATATAATATAATTGCGAAAATTTGGAAAATTCCTACTTGGTGTTCACTTCGTAGAGTACTATTAAATTGAATATTATAGCCACACAAGGATAAGAATCAGCTGTTTTCGGCAATACGTCCTCAGCTACTGGCAAGGAAGAAAGGTTTTCTTTACGGGCCCCACCACATGAGGTGCCACCTTCTAGAATACAGCAAAGAGAATTATGTGGAGCTGGAAGTGGCTTTGAAGAAACAACTTGAGTGTCACAGACAATCACTTCAAAACTTCATAGAAGTTATGGAGTGGACTTCTTCTTCCGGCTGCGAGTTGACATTGCTTATTT
>JBCAUG010470547.1:0-30228 GCA_038406175.1 Haplosyllis leylae
CAGGACCGAGTACCACCCCAGACTGAGTACCCCCCAGGATCAGACCTGAGTACCCCCATTGGGACCAGACCTGAGTACCCCCCCCCCGGGGACCAGACCTGAGTACTCCCCTGTGAACTGACAAACAGGACTCAAACTATTACCTTCCCCCATCCTTCGGATGGCGGGCGGTAAATATGAGCATCACTGAAGTATTTTCAATGGGGAATACTGTATTTAGTTCATCTCGAACAAGTATTGTTGACGTAACAATGGGATAACCAATATCTGATTCATTATGCAGAAAAGAGAAAGTTTCTTTCTTTGCTACACTAATAACTTCGGGCAAATGACGTCAGAAGATAGATTAGAATTAGAAAGAAATTACTACTTTATCGCAATAATTGATCAGTTGGATTCTTTAAATGAGGCTTCAATAACTTAATGAAGGTGTACTTATTGTTAGTTTCTCTTTGAAATGTTTTTGATTTGTTTCATGAAATTGTACAATTTAAAATTTTCCACAACATAACTGAAAACTGAACATAACATAGCTAAATTCACAATATGGTATCTTTAGATTTCTTGCATTTTTACTGACAATACGATGTGAGCGAAAAGATGCAAAAAAGCCCCAAGAAAGTCCTCCTGCGTGAACGCAAGAGGCATATCACCCACGCGGCACATCTGTCCTGTCCTATCCTGGTTTGGGAGTACCCCCTGTGCTGGTCCGGCGTACCCCCCAGACAGGACCATGGACAGGACCAGTGCCCGGACCAGGAGGTACCCTAATCCTGTGAATGGACAGACACTTGTGAAAACATTACCTTCCCACATCCTTCGGAATGCGGGCGGTAAAATCTGCTCGATGCAGCCGGGTGCTCATTCTAATCGAACTTGTCAATGATTTTGGTGCTGAGAAATCTACATACTTGTCCAAACCAGGTGCTCGTTCTAACCGAACTCATTCGGAATCGAGTGCTCACACCCACGCACCAGTGTACGTGCAAGGTTGTAAAAATAAATTCCCCATTACCTCACCAAAACTGGTGCTGATCATTTGCAGAAAGGAGAATGCATAACAAAACATAAATGTTTTCCTCGTTGCCTTCACTAATCGTACTTGTATCTAGGTTTTGCGAAAATGATAAAACTCAGAGATGAAGTACCTTTAAAAAAACAGTTCAATTCCAAATGAGGAGGCGATCTAACTACTTCAAGATTCCCCACAAATTCCACATTTCCTCGAGATAATTGTTTTTGATGACGCTTGAAACTTGAAAAAGCTTTGGGCTTGAGTAACTTGATACATGACAAACTTCTTTTTAAGCAATTATGGTCTGCAGACAAACAAGATAAGAAGGGAATTAGTGACAAACGATGCTTATTATCTGGAATTCATTTCTAAGAGGCCCAGAATTTTTAGTTTCCTTCATAGATGTTTGTATTCTATCAGACAATTGATTAATAAGATATCGCAAAAATTTTATTGCTAGAGTCAGTTTAGTGATTGAGTTGGGGTACCCACAAGATTTGGGGAATTTGCCTTGGCACTTTTATGATAAGTAGGTCTATTTTAAGCTGCAGTCATTGGTGGGAATTTGTTTACACAGTTCTAATGTTGTCATAACATCACTTTACATGCCTGCATTGCAACGCTCAGCAGAACGACCCAACGTCATATTTGATATTTTATGTAAGAATGAATATTATAATTGCTACATCCTCAGTGGAATGACATCAGATATGAAACAATTGATCTTTTCATTGAACTGAGAGTGGTACATACCCGTAGCCCGTTAAAATCCTCTATGTAAAAAAGACACAGTAGGTTTTGTACATTTACACATCCCTAACTAATTCAATTTGCAGCCACAGTGCACCTAATGAGAACAAGAAATTATACAACTTTGGCTACACCTAATTTCAATGCATAAACAATGTATTTGTAACGGTGATCTAAATGTTACCCGGACTCGAAGAACTAACGCTCTTAGTGGATTAATGTGACAGTAACAAGGCTTTTGTGTGGCCTTTTCACAGAACATGCTGTAAATTGAAAGAATTTATACCTTTTACATCAAGATACGTAGAGGAGAGTCAGTTCATGGAGATGTTTGCCTGGTCCGAGATTTTGACTTTATTGATAACGCTTCCCCCCTCTAAACTATATGGACAAAACAGATGAGCTTTCGGACAAATCTCCAGACTTCCACTTGCTCTTTTCATGCCAGTGATCAGCAATTAATCAGAATATGTAGTCTAATCAATGACTTTTTCGTCTCACTGCAACTTTCAAAAGGGATCATTTCGTCATGCGGGAAACTTAACTTGACAACATTCATGGTATTTGATGTTTGTCTTGAAACTTCCATGTGACGCCTTTCTTTTTGGGAAGCGTTCACTTTGATCTAACCGTTTACTGTATTGCGTTATTAGTTTCCTCGAGGACTGTTACGGACGCATCACACAATTCTCAGGACACAAGTACATGTCACAATGTCTCTGATATCTTACTACTTAGCCTGTTACGGTAACTGGATCATTTTTGTCTATTTCTTCTTTCTGTGGAGAAGGCATTGCTTCCAAAGCTAATAATCAAGTCAGTAGCCTTTCGATTCATTCAGCTAGCTTAAAAATGCAGAGTAATAACACTTTAGAAATTAAAGAACACAATAGACATTATTTAATTGAAAGTTCCTATGAATGCGACACATCCGGACAAATCATGCCTACCTCACGAATGTTGTAAACATATTGGAGTTTTCCCTCAATTACACAAAGTTGGCAACCTTGCCAACTATCGGCCCAGCAACTTTCACCCATGAAGGTCAAAGTCGCACACTGTTATACAAGACTATAAGCCACAGCCAGCCATGCAGCCTTATATCGGGACGAGCAAAATAAAGTCAGCAAAAGAAATTTTCTCCAATGCGGATAGAACCCAGGGCCTCTTGTGATCTACACTGATGCCTTCCTAACTGTGCCAAGTTTTCATTTGGTTGTCAGTCTGAATCTTTGAAAGTTTTATAAAGTAATGTTCTATTGATTCTTGAAATTATATGAGTCCAAAAGGTGAAGTGGCGCATGAAACAAAGTTCAGTTCAGAGATCTCATATCAAACACATGTCTGCTTAGTACAGTTGGGTAAGCATCAGAGTAGATCACAAGAAGTCCTGGGTTCCATCCCTACTGGAGACAATGGTTTTTGTTAATTTGATTTTGCTCTTCCCCCGTAAGCCTTTGTTAGCAACATTGCCAAATTTGTATAATTTAGGGAACGTTCGATTCAATAGATGAAAACTTGTGTTCTTCCATAATTATACAATGTTACAAGATATGACAGATCTGGCATTTTTGTGTTTCAGTTTAAGTTTTATTTCCTTGCACATATCTTGACATGTCAGTTCTTTTCATACATGTTATTGATTAGAAGTTTGAGCAGCATATTCCACCAAATTTATCAGTGACTCTAACAAATTTAACATAGGAAAGACAAGGTGAGAACTAATTGCCAGATCTGTCAACTTTGTGTTGTGGTAACTGTGGAAAAACTGGATTATCGAGCCTCTTACGTTGAAGAGTTCAAGATCTAAGTGATTGTTCAACACATTTAATATTCAAACGAACAATTGACTACATTGTCATTCGGAAAAATATTGTGAAAAATAAATTTTGAAACCCACCACCCTGTGTAAAAAGTGCTGGATCATCTGCTAAGACTGATCGTTAATTATTAGTGTAATTTATTTTGTGTCCATTGCTGCACAAACAGTTGTGTATTAGGCCACTAAATAATTCTAAATATCAAATCAACTTGAACAATTGGGTTAATTAATGGTTTCCTGTTACTGTTATGTGCGTTGAAGTTTAGTTAATCTAGGTAATTGATTTTGCATTGTTTCGATTCATAATTTGAATTGTTATGCAAACATATCAGATTGAGGATTATGCTTTGTATGGTTGGTCCAATCGGGTGATTTGGTGTGCCACTTGCACAATTTACACAAATTTTTGCTACAAACAATCAATTGATCCGGTGTGGATTAAACATGGATGTATTGCACTGATTCCGGGTAAGTGTTGCATTGCATTAATTATCATGTTTCAGAAATTTATTGTCAACACGGTATAATAGTTGCATGCATAACATTCCTTTGTCAATGTAGGTTTCTATGAAAGTAGGTTTCTATGAAAACTGACTTGAAGATTTATTTTAAATCTCAACATTTTTTTTCTTTGCTGTTGATTATTCATGGCAGCGAAATTTAATATGTAAAATAGAAAACGGCTCACGACACTTTTAACTTGACATTGGTAAAATGTTTGGTCCATAAAGATTTAAGATCGAATGTTTCTCGTGACCGCAACAGTCGCGTGTATTTGCTTTAGAATGAAAAACTGAGACTGTCCTGAGAATCTAGCATCGACACTGCCTCGACATCCAATAGTTGATGAGAAAGACATGTGATGTCTCCTGATTTTATTGCAGATATTACTCATCAGATTCTAGAGTAAAAATAAAAGCTAAATCAATCAAAACACAAAGTAAACATGTAAGCTCAAGAAAAGGAAACAATGAACCTATTTAAGTATTTGTAGTTACCAATAAAGTGCATGGGGAATAGTTTGATCTTTCTAAAGATAAAATGAAGCATTATATTTGTTGAATTGATCTTCAATGAAACTCTACTTGTGTAATTATTCTGTAGTAGGGACGTCAAAGCGCAAATGTTTTGCAGAATAGAAAATATCAACTTTAAAGTTATGTTTCTCTCTCTATACGGAGAATTACGACACTGCACTACAAAAGCATGGCAAAAAAGATGTCTGCTTATTTGACAATGACACCAAAGAAGCGGTTGATGCAACTTATATTGATTATCTGAGAATTTGACAGACATAATTCACCTTGGGATTTATATGATGTTACAAGATAAGTTACTAATGGTGATATTTCCTGACAAGGTTGTGACAAATTCCTTCAGACGAATTCACCGGCACAAAGTCACTAATCCATCATGGGACTCCGTGTCCTTAATTACTGCAGGTCGCGAGTAGCAATTACCTACTTACGTCGTGGCTAATGGCATTTTATCAGCATTACGAACTGCTGGTTTTCGAAAGCAATAACGTGTCTACCTGGGATATTAGCAATAAATACCCATGTATAATACACAGGACGACAGCACTCAAATATAGGTAGTATTAAACTGGAGCGACTGACCACAAAAAATATGAAAATATGAATGTTCTAAAAGCAAAACGAAGAAATCAAAACATGGGTATGGATCTCAGTCAGCAAGCTCATATACTCAATAATTATTGAAAATTGAGCACATTGAGTGACCTTGACTTTGACCTTGACCTGTAGATGACCTTGGCATTTTAAGTAAGTTTTAATGGAAAACAAGCATACAGGAGAAAAGGGCAGGTAACATATGCCATTTTGTATTTTGACCTTGACCCTCACCCAATGATGTTGGTACTCAAAAGTGACCTAGATATGGCCAAGGTGTATCTGCACACTGAAGATGAAATTCCTGGCTATAGTGGTTCAAAAGTTATAGCCCAAATACAGAGAGACAAACCCAACTGAAATTTTACCCATCTGCGTACGCAGCTTAAATACTGTAACATAAAGGTCTAAAGAACCCAAAACATTTTAATCTCGGTCCATAATTCTGGTTCAAAACTCTTTGATACTTTTATCATTTGCTGCTTTCGATAAGGAAGAGTTTGATCTGAAAGGAAGGGGGCGTCCGGTTATTCTTTTGGTTAAACCCCCAGAATAAAATAGAGTCTAAATCCATCGTGCGCAGGCGAGGAAGCACGCAAGCAAGGGATCCACCCTGGCTTTGAAACCCAGGGCCGACGTCACCAGAAGTCCAAAACAGTGGCCCCACAGTGGCCCCACAGAAAGGACATGTGTCCTCCAAAAATTTTAAAAAAAATGAAAGAACGGAAGAAAGAAAGAACGAAAGAAAGAGAGAAAGAAGAAAGAATAGTTGAAACAAGAAAGGAAAACTAATGATGTACAACTTGTTCCTCCATCGATTCCATGATCAGATGTTCAGTAGCTTACATTTCTAATTGTGATTAATATCAGGTGAATGTGACTTTGTGGTCACAACAGGTGCAGAAATGTTTTTTTCTAGTTAGTTGCAAATTTCTATTGAATAAATTTTCAAAGTCTACATTCACACGCTGATTTCGTTTCCGGGTTAATCTTATTAAAGGAATCATTAATCAATTTTGAATTTTGAGGTAAAAGAACTTAATTCCTTGCACAGCAACCCGTAATCTATCAGTTGACTTTTCTTTACTTACATCGAAGAGCATGACACCTGAAATGGCAGTGCTATTCCTTCAATGTCCATTTCAGAGTCCCGATTCTTTGAGAATCTGACCGCCAAAGGGACACTGTATTTGCAACAGCTCTGTAATACAGTATGTTTCATGATGATAGGATGCACGCACAAAATCCACTTTAGTTAAGGTAAATGATAGAAGTGAGCTCAAAGTATGATAGGCAATCGCATATTGAGTCAATGTCTGTCCCTTGGAGAAGAAATTTTGATTGGTTACCCGATGGTTATTATCTGATGATGTTTTTGTGGTTGTGTAACTTTTCTGAGTGTCACGTCCAAGATCGTATCATTCAGTTTCATCTCGAAGTCGATGCACTTCACAGCAATATCTGTTGGAAGGTTTTCACACTAACTCCCCCCCTCCTTCCCCCAGATTTATGTTCCCCACTTGAAGAACAAAAACAATTATTGTGGAAACGATAAATAGTTACTTGTACAGTATGAAAAGTTGATCCAACAATTTAAGGCAAATTCTTCCAGATAATTACTTTGTGTTGTCTTATTCACATTCGCACTTTTCATGCCTCTATTTTGTACAATAAAGAATATGACTCTCTTGGGAGGGGAAGAGCAACCCATGGCTGAAGGGCTTCCGTTTGCATAATTCAATGATCGTTTAAGAAACTTTCTGTCTGTGATTTATCCAAATACGTCAGACAGATCACTTTTCGAGTGTCTTTTTAAATGTAAATTAGCCAGTTTTGAAGCTGGGTATTCTATCTATGAAAATATACGTAGCCTATATATAGATAACCGTAGATACTATACGACATTGAGTCGACTGCCACAGCTAGACAATCCTTTCACTTTTAAGTAAATGTATCGAAACAGACACGCGCGATGTACAAAGTGAAAGGATATTTCGTTTTGAAAAATGCTTGGAGACAATGTCGCTAGCGACGAAGATTATGTGCTCTAGATGTACACAGACTATCTTTGGGCTACTACAACTAATTACGTAAGAAAAAGTTATATACACCAGGTGTAATTTCATATCACATGTTCCTCCTACCACAGAGTAATTATGGCAGATCTACGTATTACTCAACTAATAATAAGAAACTAACTGATCATCTGCAAAAATGGTAATTTGTGTCCATGCGGCTTCCAAAATTTATTTGATTTCAACTTAAAGCAATCATTTTCAGTATAAGTAACCTTTGAACAAGGCGGCACATGCGAGAGATACTCGTTTCTTACTTCAATCATTTTCATGTTCCCAGTCTACTAATCTTATTCTAATCATGATAGGTTAAAATGTCATCTGTCCCAGATATTTTCACGATTTATATGCTTTGATATAACCAAATCAGGCAGTATTCATTCTTGGGTCGCCAAAATGATAATGGTACCAAACGTGAAGTTGAGTCCTTGCGACAGATATTGGTGCAGTGATGGACTAAGAGCTCCACATTACACAGAAGGTTAAGGCGGTTAACTGACATTACAGACCACACAAAGACAACCATAACAAAGCAGTTGTTGCGTTGACTGTGAAACGTGAAGGAAAACATTGTATTATCACAGAACTCCAAACAAACAGCAATGTCAACCAATCCATCACTTAAATGCCAAGCTGTGACTCAGACAAGTGATTATATGTCGAAATCGTAAGCCGTAACAGAAAGAATGCAAAGAATATGAACTACACATTATTTAAACTTTGACATTTGTTTGCATTATTTACCGACACTTTATCATAATCGACCACGTGCGTAGTACAAGGGAAGGTAATGTTTTCACCAGTGTTTGTCTGTTCACAATGGGGAGGGGAAGCGAAGGGGATCCAGGTCATCCTGTCTGGTGGAGTGGAAGGGTGGGGGTTATTATTATGATTCATTCAATTTGTATCGGACACAGGGTATTTATGTGATGAGGCGTGAATGAGCGATTTGTTCACTAGATTGACGGGAACAAAAACCTATATTTATGTGTTTTTTTTTCAAAAGGGTAAATCCTGATTAAATCTTCATTGTAAATAATACAATATTGACAAAGTATCCCAAAATGCTAATACATGACCTGCTGGTCAAATATCTCTACTTCCTACTAAATGTAAACAGAAACTTCTTAATATGATGGAGCTTTGATGTAGTTATCTGTTTTATCACTATTCTGATTTCAGTCAGTCCAAAGAGAAACTTGTCCTGATCAGATAACTATTGAAATTTCATTTTTTTACCTTTTAGATGGTACAAATTTCAGCATCATTGTAGATCCACTTTCTATTTGAAAGTGAAAAACATAAAGTGTAATTTTTTATCGATATTTGGCTCAGGTTTTTAGCAAAAGCTCATGTTTGGCAGTTTCAAATTTAAAACGGAGTTATCGCTGTTTCGGGATACCACATAGTTAAATCTAATTGCTCCCTTAGGAAAACCTCGAATGCATTTGCGGTAAAGGTTTTGGTGGTGAAGTTTTTGTTACCATGCAATATTTTGTGACCGTACCCCCTTGCCCCTTTGAGGCATTTCTTCATGTTCATTGACCACTAAGATTTCGAAATTATTGTGGATTTAAATGCATTATAAAGACAACCTCTTCCATCATCTGGTAAACTGTCGGGATATGTGTAATTACAACAATAGCTCATTTAATTTGACAGTTAAGTTTGAAGGCTTGACATTAATGAGTACTTTTTGTATATCCATATAATTTGCGCACGTGCCGAGAATGGCAAATTACATTGCCAGTTTAAACGTAGTGTCTGCCTACCACCAATGTGCATAACAATAGAATACATTACGCGTAGCGTAAGGAGGAAGAAGTGACATAGTCATTAATTAGTACTATATTTAGCCAGTTCTGTCACGTAAAACATTACAAAGATAGTTTATACTCTAATCTCAAGGAGGAAATTGCTTGGTTAGGATAACTTCGCGCAGCACTTTTTATTGGATTTCACTGGAAATCAACAAAATCTGATTCAATCTCTTGTTGTCTTTAGAAAAGACTATTAACCTTGGGAAATTAAGCACATACTTCTTCCAAATAAATCATTTAAGCATGAAACCTGACAAAACGAGGAGCAAAGCCCATGTGGGATACAGTAGTTCCAAATACGTGTCCACCCATTTTGCAACTGGTCTATTATCAATGTCGGGTGCGGAACCTTGTATGATTTATGGTCAAGATTCTGTATTACATCTATTAATAATCAGTCTGATTAGATCTGTGATAGAAAATGAAAGTCATACAACAATTAACACACACCCGAGACCTGCAAGTCTAGCTGTCGAATTATCACTGTTCCCAGTTGTCTACAACATCGGGAAAATTGTCTTTATCCTACACCCCGAGGCACGAGCCTCATTGAGTTACATTATAACATGGCGGGGTGTGTTAAAACTGTTACCCCCCGCCATGAATGCATTGATCTTAGTCAGATGGTAGGCAGACGGGGGTCCAGATGGGGGCAGGGGCCAGATGGGGACAGGGGGTAGTGGGCCAGATGGGGCAGGGGGTATGGGCCAGATGGGAGGACCAGAGGGGACATGGGAGCCAGATGGGGGTGTTATTAGTAAACACCCTCTGGGTACAGTGTGGCATGACATAACATTAATGAGTCACCAAAGTAGAATTCTTCATCCCTTGATATTTTTGTATATTAATTTTTATGGCCTACAGTAGTTACCAAGAAACCAGTTGAATTCTTTTCCAAGGCAAAATCTCATGTCTTTGCTTATCTATGAAAAAAGTTATTTTTCAAAGCAAATCATAATTCTTTGCATAATTTTCTTTAAACCACTACTTTAAAATTTTTGTCCACTCTTTTAACAGCAGGAAATTATGCCAGTATTAAATTTCAAATATATTGTATTTAGTTTTTCATTTATTCATTCACTAATTGGTTCTGATTCCAGGATTTCAATTTACCACCAAATAGTGCATATTATCAAGTTATTTAATGATGTTATCATGTTCTATAACCAGACTTTTCAAATAATGTTCATTTAGTCATTTTGCCATTGTGTCTGTGGATGACTGCTGGGCAAAACGGATTTTAGGCATTAAACTTTAAACTGAATGCGACCTGTTGTGTAGGAAATGTATGCCGAATGAAGTAACACTAAAATTTCTTTGGTTACGAAAAGAAAAACATCCTAGTTACACTGCTGTGCGAATATAATCACAATTAACAACTGTACTTAAAGGCAACTTTTTCAGTCTTCTCTCCTGAAGGCCATCGTGGAGTAAAACACCAAACTAAGAGAAACACCCAACTGTCCAACTACTTTAAACATCCAACAACCAGAACATTACAAAAATGTGGCAGGACACATTTATTTGGCTTCCATTACTGAAATTAAGGGATGGTTCAAATACCAGGAACAAGTCAATTGTAGTACAATCCAACTAGAAGCCAAAAGGACAGAAAACTTCTCTACAGAGGATTATACTGGAATCAGGAAATGTGAACAAATTTAAAAATAAAGGTATTTAAATTGAGATCGTTTGACAATTTCTTCAATGTTCTGAAAATATCAGAAGAACTGTGGTTGATATTTAGGCAAAAAACATGGTGACTACGTACATCGCAGAAAGGCACCGTTTGGGCAACTCCCTAGAAACTAATCTGAAGCAGTACATGTGGTAATTAGACTGTGCAGCTTTCCGAGATTCGTTCCACTACTTTTTGGCTGAGTTATCCGGAGAGGATGGCAGGAATAGGATGGCTGTCATTGGGGACAGACAGATGGACTTAATCATTCACCACAGAGAAAGTTTTGACAAAACTTATTATGAAGATGGGAAGTGTGGTTGACAGACCTTTTCAAGGAAAATTCGCCGATGAGATGAAAAAACCATTCGCCTAAGTAAGTGATAAAATTTAGAAATAAATTATGTTGACTGCATTTATTTCAAAACCCTTTATTTGTGTCTTGGTTGGCAGTGTTTTACAGTTACAAGGTAACATTAGTGGGTCGGGACCCATGTTAAGGGCTGCATTCTTCATTTTCCTGGAACAATTTCATAAAATTGAGAAGAACAAGAATCAACGGAAAATCATTTTCATGCGGCTTCTAAGACTCCTGATTGAAACATCTGTGATCAGGTTTCAAAAATTAGACAAATTCAATTTGGTGATATTAATAGGAACCTGTCCATAAATGAGTAACCTCATCATCAAACTATGAAATATAAGAGTGATATAACCATAGATGCAGAAATATCCATCAAATGGATTGGTCCAACTGGTCTAACATTTATTTTGAAACAAAACCCGAATATCACTATTTTGATTTCAGTCAGTTCATTAAGAGACTTTTTCTAATCAGACAACTATTGAAATTTCAGTTTTTACCTTTTAGATCTTACAAACGTCACTTTCATGGTAGATTCACTTTCTATTTTGAAAGTGATTTTTTGTCCATATTTTGGTTCAAATTTTAGCAAAAAGTCATGTTCAGCAATTTCACATTTAAAATGAAGTTATCACAATTTCGGGATACGACATGGGTAAATCTAATAGCTCTCTATTAAATTTACATTAAATCCACATGCCTGTTATGCTGCACATCCACGGTACCAACATTTGAGGTTTCCTGCTTTGGCATTTGTCAAATTAGATGAATTAGATCAATATTAGACAAGTGTTTACCGGTACAGATCAAATTATTTTGTCTATAAATTTATTCTAGTGGTACATTAATTCCGCCATTACATTTATCCCTGGTAAGAACAACTACATTATGCCTGTGAAAAATCATTACCCTTAAAATCATTACCCTTAAATACATTTAAATTAATTGGTAGGTACTTGAATTAGACCAATTAGATAAAAATAACATATATCCCACAAAGGGAAACACCAGTTATCAAGCATCATAAAACATTTCCAAACTTTTTTTAAAATGCGCATTGGCGGTAAAAGTTGTCGTAATCTTTTGTTCCCTTTTAATTCTGTCCGATGGTTCCGACATTAGATGGAACCCCCAAAAAGGGGGGGGGGACGGGAGGATAGTTCATTCCGTACATGTGATTTATACTGAGATTCAGCCATTTGCTAAGTTAGTTTCCTCATTCTTTTATTTTCCAATCTTCTTTTGACATTCGCGTGCCCTCGGTGTTTGCAGGGTTCAATGGATGAGACCAAGTTGGAAGCAAACTGGGAAAAGGGACAAAGGAGACAAAAGAGACATAGTCTCCTCTTCAATACTTTAACCTCCCTCCGTTTCTGTAAAGTAGTCATGAATATTGCCCTCGGTAAGATCGTAACTCACCTCAGCAAGACCACACCCAAGACTAACCTCCCAACCAGTATGTAACTTATATATAACCTTTGAAGTTGGATTGTAGTTGATGACAAAGTGAGAAATATGGGCTTGATATCAACCGTTGCGTGCAACTGTTAATACCAAAAAAGTAAAATGTACTTTCAAACATGCCCTCTTAAGTCCCCTCAGATATTTCAGATAATTTCCAGCAGTCAAGAAGAAGACAAATTTATTGAGATTTCAGTGTTTTGGAAATTTTGTTTTCATATTTGCCGCATTCGACTTCATCAAAATATGGGCCAGTATAATAATAATTTGTCTCTTTGTCATGTCAGGCTATTCTCAGTACAGTTTCTTCAAGTAGTGATTTCAGATATTGTAAAGAAGGTAACTAATGTCCACTTCAGATCCGTATCAAATTTTATCGACAATGTCAATTAGTTTTTCAGCAGAAGCCATTTTTATTGTTCTTTTAAAAATTTAATAACATTACACACAAGAGATACGTATTTTCTATTTGGTATGAAAGCACTACTGAGACACATGTCTATACCCAATTACAGCTTACTGAGATCAAGCAAATTTGTTGGCAGCATCCTTGTTCAAATGAAATTTGTTATAGATCTATATCTATTTTCAATTATTTCCAAAAGCTAGTCACAAGAAAAAGGTACTAGAAAATGAATACTAGTACTGACCATTTAGTACACAGTTTCACCAACCAATAACAAATGAATACCGAGTATTAAGTAATTAGTATTAAGTAGACATATTTGTAAATGAATTCTCAGTACCATATAAAATACTGGGTGAATGAATACCAGTACTGAACATTTAGTACTTAGTTTCACAAAGTACTAAGCAATAACAATTGGTGAATGAATACTAAGTACTCAACACGTAGGTCAAATAAGTTCACGTCCACCGGACACGTAAATTTTCCCAAATAAAGTAATCTGGGCCATTCGGTTCTATCAAAGAGGCCCCTGGGAAATATACTCTTTGGTACTGTACAAGCTCGGTACATTCAATAGATATGAGCAACACAATCTTAGGGCGGTCTCCTTGGGTCAGTTCGCTTTTTATGGGACACTGGTCTGCCTATTCTGGAGACAAATGACGACTCCTATCTATTTTAAACCAGCTGTCCACTTTGTGAAAAATAACTTGCCCTATGATTTGTTGCCGACTAATAATCTCTGTTTATGTCTCAGCTTTCCATTTTTATTGTTATTGGTTCCATTCAACTGCCGAAACAGGAATAATCTGGTGTTGGTTTCAAATGGTCTCTTTATTTCTTTCTTTCTACAAATGAACTTCCTTCTTTTCAAATACTTTTCTAATTCTGTTTTTTATTCAGCACTTGATCTACTTAATTTGGTGGAAAGTTGCAAGACATAACCGACGGGGTAACGTGATAATGTCAAAAAGCTGTGTGTGTTCAAATTAGTTAGTATGTTTCTTTGTTACTCAGCATCTATTTTCCTAAAAGTCATAAAAAGGTCACGGCAATGAGTCTCCATTAACTCGAACCCTTAATCACGGATAAACCCACTGCGATTAGCACATTGCTACTCTACCGACACCAAATATGGGTATTGTGATAAGACATTTATGCATTACTCGTAATGGAAAGTGGAAAGAGTGTTGACTACTAGGCCAAACATGTCGGCTGTTCCTGAGGTACCTAGTTATGTGACGAAATTACATACAAATGTACATTAATTTGCCAATTGGCAATTTGGTGCTATAATTGGCAGGCGTCAATCGATATCTAAATCTTGGATACCGGAAAATTGAAAATAATGGATCTGTAATGCTTATATCAGTATTACTAATTTTCAATAGATGTTTCAAAATTCCTTAAAGACCACTACAACAAATTACAAACACAATCGAGGTTTTTACAAATAACACAAATCCAACATTTCTTGCATTTTGTATAAAATTGACATTGAGGGTTTCAAAAAGTTTATGTCAAAAATAAAGTTGATCCGGTGAGATTGAAATCACAACACTGGCCATCACTGGTTTAGAAGTTTGATGCTTATCCAACTCTGCTAACCATACATGCAAGAGCTATTTAAACTGAATTTTGCTTCCTGCACCACTTCACTTTTTGGATCATTTCTAGATTCAATAGAGCATGGCTTTATGGGGTCTGACAGTCTGAGACTGGCAAGGCATGGCAGATTAGCAGAGTTCCAAAACATCAGACATCTAAACTAGTGATGACAATGTCAAAATGTCAGATTTGTGTTATTTATGAAAATCTCGTGTTTTGGTTTGTCAAGGTCTTCAGCAACATAAAACGATCTGTTAAACTCAGGTTGATTCTCTGATCTAGAAAAATCAAGTAAAAGGTATTCGAGAACAGTAAGGTCAACTCGATGCATTCCTATATCTTCCTGTCAAGTTTTCACAAAATAGCCGAAATTGGCAATACTGGCATCAGAGGCTTTACTACATGAAAACAAAGAAAAAACAATCCAGCAAAAAAAAAGTTACCCCAGTGTGCATTGCACCTGGTACTTCAACCATTTGGATCTGATGCTCTCTTCTCTGAGCTATTGAGGCATGTGTTCCTTAAGAGATCTAGATCTTCATATGCTCTATTGGTTCTGACAAAATGATCTAAGTCCAAGATTAAAATGGTGCAGGAACAAAAGACAATATAAGAGTATTCCAAGTAGCACATGGATTGATAGCTCAGAGAGGAGAGTATTAAACCTTCATGGCTAATGTCCCAGGTTCAATACTTACTGGGGTGACATTTTATTGCTGAATTTTTTGTTTTCACATAGTAAAGCCTCTGATGCCAATATTGCCATTATTGCCAATTCTGTGTGTTTGTGAAAAACTCATTTGGAAAATGTTATTTGTTATCAAAATACATCGATGATCAAATAACTAGGAAAAATTTGCATCTTTAGTGTCTGTATTTGTATTTAGTATTTGTATCTTTAAAGCATCACATTTATTAGATAGATGTATATATATGTATTAAGACATTTGTCTTCCCATCAAACGAGAAAATGCTTCATGCGTTAGTATATATTAGGGTGTGTTTATTGCTCAAGAAACGACTTACACCATGAAATGCGCCAACGAGATAAACGTCAGCACCAAAAAGTCTCTGAGTGATGCTGAAATCTGATTTGTATGCGTTGGAGTTCGTTTACTGATTTTAACTTGGTCTTGGGAGAACAAAATCTTGTAAAGAGAGTGGAGTTTCCAAATTTAAACTTTGTGGAGGACGTGCCTGGTTACAATGTGTTCTATGGCTAAATTTTGTCCTGATCCACAGATGATTTAAATTCGCATGTGCTTTTTAAAAGAAAGACAGGAAAATCATATTGATAAGATTTGCTTCAACAAGAGAAAGAAGGAATACGCTCTTCTTATCTAATGTGTTGGTTAATATCTTTTTGCAAAATAGTTCGATCTATTTTCGTTTCATTTCTTGTTTGCGTCAGTCAGGTTTGTAAACAGGATGTAATCTTTTACTTAATGAAAATCTGTCAGAAAATTAAGCGGGAAATTATTTGCAATGCCCTGCTCTTCTGACTTTGGTTTTCTGCTGGAAACTGTAATCTAAAGTCCCGGGATCAACATGTTATGAATGTCAACAGGTAAAGGTTTCCTGTTACTAATATGAACTGATCCGACCGGATGAAGCTTTCAGCACCTCGGACATGTTATCCTTTTGTCAGCATTGTAACTCACCTCTAATTCTACAATATTGAAAAACGAGATTGGCACAACAATGGCTGTATATGTCCTTACATTAAAAGTACATTAAAAGTACGTTGTATATCGGAAAGTATTTTTGTGAGGAGACAATAATTTACCAAGTAAACCAGATGAAAAAGTTACATGGTTTTTGTAACGAGATAATGGCCTTAAGTGTGTCAAGCGACCTTTATCCCTTTGAGCCGAATGTGTCTTCTGGAGATGAATCTCTTACTGACACTTCAAAAAGGGAATTGTAGTAGAACCATCAATAGAGATTTCCTCAGTGTAAGCGTCTTTTTTGCACATCATTTTTTAAAGTCCTGCATGGTGTGGGATATGAAATTCTTAAGTGAATCTCCCAGTACAAGATGGGGGTTATTTTTTTTATGTCACTTGCCATGGCATGTTCACCGGGCAAGGTGTCATCACACAACCGTCTTGCTGGAATTGATTCGTATTCTCGCCCTAATGGAATGGTCAGCTGTGTTTAAATAACAGTCAACAAACGTTTCAGGGAGGTACCTTTTATTAACACAGCATCCTCATGATAGACTTAAAGCTGTCACAAGATTGTAAGAAGTAATTAGACGACTGTCAGGAGGGCTTCAAGAGGTGTCCCACAGATCTATATGGTATTTCATTACTCACCATGAAGGTGGAAGTTTTTCAAGTGCGTTAGTTCTACGACCTAAGGCAATAATAGCTGTCTAAATCTAGACTTGCTCGAAGAAGATACATTGGCATTGCTGTAATAAATGAAGCTAATTACCTATTGTTTTCAATTGCTAAGTTTCTGTCTAAAACGAAAGGTCTTTGTTTCCGATCGAGGTAGCAACGCGTGTCGAAATTTCTGGAGTTTGAAAACACTTCCAGACTTCTCATCCTCGATGTAAGTGTTCGCTCAAAGTTTCAATCAAATATTTACAATTATTTCCTTTATGTTTTACCAACATGTGTAGACTGTAACTGTTTCAATGAAATAATCTATGTGTAGAATACAATAAAAGAACATCGATTTTTTGTGGTGCACAACAAAATACAGTTCTGGACACAACCGCATGTGTCCACGGATGGTGACAACAATTTCGCTCTGTCGCACAACAATACCATTATAGTTTTTCACGATAAGCATTTCTAGCAGATCTCACAGATCTTGAAGTAGACTTCTACTCCATGCTATTGTAGATATTACCCATTTAATGAAGTGTACACATTCTTGCAGGGGCCGGTAATCATTAATAATCCTTATCTGTCAAATTTAAATTGTAATAATTCTTAAAAATTGCATTTTATTTCTGTCAGATCAGACAGATTTCCTTATCGTGAAAACCCCGATTGTAAGTCTGTACATTTGATCTGGTTCTGTACTTTTACTCTGCTCTATTTTGATTATTCGCTTTTTATTGTCCAAAAAAAGATTTATGAACACTCAATTGATATATACCAAGGAAACTCTAGTGTGAAACCTCATTTTCGTTAAAAAGTGATCATTTTGGCTTCTTGAACTCAATTCTTCAGCTTCAACAAATAATTCATATTGCCAAAAACTTTGAAATAGCTTGATTTATGAAGTCACTCTGAATAAACGATCGTCTGTCAATAAACGATTGTCTGTGCTATTATTGCATGAAAATGTCACTCCAAACGTAGATAAAAGGACTTGATTACGTCGATGTCTGCAGGACTTTTCACATAGATCTAGATCTATACTCAAATCAACGTCATGAACAAATGTTCGCAGCAACCATCTACTGTAAAATTTGAAAGTCTGTGTCTTGAATAATTAAGATAGATTTTCTAAAAGCGTAAAAACGAATTATTTACACTTGCTGCATGTTTGGTTATGCATTTAGTTCTCGTGGATTTCTTGTCACTTTTGTACATACATCTTGTCTTCTGCAAAGAAATCAGGTTTTCAATATTTGGTTACGAATCCCGTCAAATTACCAATGATCCATCCAGTGGTCGAGAAACTGTCTTTACTGAAACAGCATTTTCATCTTTTGGCTTCAAATGGATGTAAAATCCCAATGCGATGAACAAAATGTACGTGATGTGACTTGATATCATTTTGCCTACATCGTTCTTTGCTGACAAAAGCATCAATTTGCTGTTTGAAAACTTGAGCCAATTCTTAGCTAGACAGGAACTTAAAATCATCCCCAAAAATATATGTTGCTAACATAATCGAGCGAATCTCTGGATAATTTGTCTCTGTCCACCGTGGTCTCAGCTGTGGTTTGAAATTTCTTCATTCCGTTCACAGATGCCTGTCCTTACTTTTTTGCAGCTATCCTTATGCATACAATATGTTTCTAATATCGTCAAGGCAGAGTCGAGGAGCTTTCCGGAAGGATGGCAAATACTCAAAATATTGTCTCATGGAATAGGAAATTATCTTGTCTGACAGCTTCAAAATCATTTCCAAAATAACGCTACTGGGCTTCCTAAATCTTTAATTATTGGGAGATCAGGTTTCAGGTAAAAGGAATTAACTTCCCAGTGTGTCTAACCTACATGTTTGTGGCAGATACAGAAGAACTCATAAGTTCGAACTTATCCCAAATCAGTCTTGATTGCCCCAATTTGTGGTCCAGACTGATAACATTTGTTTCCAGAACATGTTCCTTACATTAATAGACTGTGTCTCCACGATGGCTGAGAATCTCATAGCTCCTTGATTACTCCTCTCCCAATAACATTTTGTCTAATGTTGGTCCTTAACAAGCGAGTGTCTTTCTGTCGTTTCAGCGCACTTACATTCCGACAGGAAGTTGTATACTGTTGTTTTCAAAGAGACACCAACATCAATATGTTCTTACTATTTACTTAACAGCGAAGTAGCCCTTTCTGGGTAAGATTCTCGAGAAAAGTTGGCATTTATGCTGATGTATATAAAATCGAGTTTTTCCTAAATGACACGAATCTGACATTTCTGTACAAAATTGACATCGAGGGTTTCAAAATCAGCAAAAAATAAAGTTGCCTCCAGTGGGATTTGAACTCACAATACCACCCATCTATGGATTAGAATCCCAATGCCTTGCCCACTCAGCCACAGAGACTGTGTTGCCCCATAGATGGGTGGTGTTGTGAGCAGTTGGTGTTGTGAGTTCAAATCCCACTGGAGGCAACTTTATTTTTTGCTTATTTTGAAACCCTCGACGTCAACTTTGTACAAAAATGCCAGAAATGTCAGATTTGTATTATTTAGGAAAAAATCGAAAGTCAGTGTCGAAGGTACCACGTTCAAATTTTCACCACAAACATTGAGTTGCAACATCATCTCTTGAATACTCATATTTATCTCTTTCCAGCAGCTCATGCAGCAGGAGTTGAATGGTTCGTTTCGGAATCGGGAACTGACTCTGTGGATTGTGGACGAAAAACTGATCCATGCGAGTCCTTGGAAGTCGCGATCCTTAGAAGTCAATCTGGTGATAATGTGTACATTGAAAATACAGTGAACAGTACACATGTATTCTATCACTGTTCTGCAGAAATCATCTTCAAAAATCTGACTTTAGAAGGAATTGGTCCAGTTCAACCATCCATTGGGTGTAGCACATTGTCTCGTGTGGAGCACAATGAATCTTCTGTTAAAATGAACTACAGATTGGCTCCCATTTTGTTCCATTTCAAAGAAAATAAAATAGAATTGGTGAATGTGATCCTTAAAAGTGGATATATTTTGGGAACTAACAATCACCTGAACTTTAAGGATTGTACTGTCCAAAATACCGTTATTTTTCTTATGGATGATTTCTCGTTTTACAACCACGGTGTCATGTCAAAGCAGATGCAAATTGTAAATAATTTCGTGTCTTGGTTGTACGTAGGTTATCTGGTAGGTCAAAACAAAACTGACACAGATCTACCCGTCTCCAGTGGGTTTACCTGCTCAAAAAGCTCTTTGGTTGTTGACAATGTGACATGGACACACAAAACATTCAATACATCTGAGTTCATTCCTGTCGACAGCATGGCATCGGATGGCATACAAGGCATTTGCATCAGCTTAGAGATTAAGGTCCACAATAGTTTTCTTGCAGATAGACCTATGTACGCTGTTGGTGTGGAGAAACTGCACATTCTTGTGCAAGACAGTATTTTTGAGGGAACAGAAAAGGGAACAAATGTTTTAGGGGGTATTGAGTTAGGTTCCTTCTGTGTACCGTACATTGTGGTAAAAAATACTAAATTTATTGGGTTGAAATATGCTGACCTAGCCCATGCTATCTTGGCACATGAAGAGGATCACTTTACCACTGCGGCTTTTAGGGTAAATATGTTCGTACATGGTGTGAAAGCTATTGAGCTGTGTAAATTCTGTAAGCAACACCTTGAAACCCGAGAATACCATCCAGATCTAGTTATAATTGGTGCCACATTTGAAAACAATACAGGAGCTGTTGCTATTTCATCCACTTTATTGAAACAAAAGGCAAAACACATTTGTCAGCAGTTAGGTAGAAAAGTTTTAGTGCTAATAACCAAAAGTAGCTTTGTCAATAATGAAAAGGTAGGCAACGGAGGAGCTGTGGAAGTCAAATTTGGGCCCGAATTCGAGCTTTCTGTTACAAACTGTTTGTTTAGAGAAAACAAAGCTGGAATAATACCTTTCTCTACTCTGGTGCTTATAACGGGCAAACCAATATTGTTCGGATATAGACCTATATTGGAAGATGTAATAGCATACCGCTTTGATGGACATTCAGATATTGAACTGGACATTGCAGCACGAAGTTACGGTAATCAGGACCCGGGAAACGTAACCATTGAAGTCAGCATTGCCGGAGTTGGCGGAGCACTGTATTTGCAACAGGGTTTATTGACAATTAAAAACTGTCAATTCTACAACAACAGCGCCAATAAACTTGGAGGATCTGTCTTCGTTTCCCGGGACACAGCGGCTCGATTCCAGACCTGCCAATTTCACAGTAACGAAAATCACAGAAACGTCACAAATGGACTGATCTTTTATTCCCAAGCGGCACAGGTGACGTTGTCGAATGTTCAATTTTACGTAGCATCTCTACCTCCGTCTAAAACCGCTGTAATCTACCAAGCTGAAGACGTGTTTCAATCTGGAGTAATCCGCTTAACAAATATGGAAATCACATGTTCTGATCACAGTAGGCTTACACTGGAAACAACGACAAGAATTGAATTGAGCTGGCAGAGTTCGAACGTATTCCAACAGTATAAAGTTTTACAATGTTACTGTGTCCCATGTCCCAAAAATTTCTACACCTTAGAGACTGGGTTGTACAGAACATCGGGTCCTGCCATGTCCCTGCCTAGCATTCCGTTACGGAAAGTAACGTTTGGACCTCCACCAGCGCCACCTATATCAGTCGGTGTGCGCTATGCTCACAACGTCACATATATTGACTTCCCATGCGAACCATGCCCCTATGGTGCGCACTGCGATGGTGCCCTGCATTCCAAACTTAATTACTGGGGGTATAGGAACCACAACAGGGTCAAATTTTACTCCTGTCCAAATGGGTATTGTTGTACACACAGGCAATGTAGTAAGTTTGAACAATGTGCTACATTTAAATATGGAACCCTTTGTGGCGCATGCAAAAATGGATATTCTGAGGCTCTGTTCTCTGTCAAATGTGTGCCAAATTCTCAGTGTAAAGATTATTGGATGCTTGCTGTAGGCTTACTCTTGTCTTTGGTTTATGCCACATTTTTATTGTTTCAAAACGATGTAAAGGAATTCGTGTATTCTGCCCCAATAGGAAAGGCGACAATTGTCTCGTCAATCAAAAGAGATGAGGCAGCTGTGGGCGCTGTTCCGAAGAGAACAGTCAAAGTTGACGCACATCCAAAAGGAAATTGTGAAAATGAAAAGACCGAGGATCAAGTCCAATCTCCCCATCAGGACAAGCATGACCAAGTCCAGATGCATACACTTTCAAGTGCCAGCTCTCATTCCCAAAAGGACACCAACAGCAAACCTAGTTTCGTCAGCGGAAAATGGAAAGAGCCAACCATAACAGGCAAAAAGGAAGAAGGCGGTATATTCCTTATTCTTCTGTTCTACTATTTTCAAGATGCCTCTATTATCCAAGTAACAACTCCTTATGAACCTCCTGAGGATTTTGAAATCAAAACATTGGAGAAAGTCATTGGAGGTCTGTTCAGCTTCCAATTGCATGTTCTTCACCTCGCAGACTCCGTTTGCGTTTTTCAAGGAACCACCCCAGGAATCAAAATTGTCGTGAAGCTGCTTTTTATTCCCACCATTTTTGTCTTCCTGTCAGCAGCGCATGGTATCTGTAAAAGTATCACATCATCCAAACCAGACGCGCCAGTCAATAATCTGGCCAAGAAATTTCAGGCAAAGATACCTGTAGCAATTATGCTAGCTATTTTGTTTTCTTTCCAAAAGCTAGCTGCTTCAGCGTTTTCTCTTGTGTACTGTGTCCCCTTTGAACGCACATCCGTATTATTTATAGATGGAAACTTAGAATGCTATACGTATTGGCAAATTATCATCGTTGTTTACATCTCTATTTCAATTCTACCTTTTTGTTTGTACATAACGTTTGCTACTAATTATCTGAAAAATGGCAAACTTTCTCTTCCTGCATATTTCATTGGTTGCTTCATGCCCCTTCCTGTACTACTCATTTTATGTATGAAAAATAAATTTCATGCACAAAATGTATCAAACGGAAAAGGAAATACGAATGCCATACGAGTTTACAACTTGTTACAGGGACCCTACAAAGATTACTTTTTCACCGTCAGAGGCAAAAAAATATATGTATGTTTTAGTGGGGTCCTCTTAGTTAGAAGATCTATCTTAATCGTTTTGCACACATTCATTCACAACTTATCTCTGAGAGTTTTGCTCATGTTGTTGTTGTGTATTTTAGCATCAATCATTCAAACATACGCACGGCCATGTAAAGAAAGGCGTTCCAATGCGGCTGCATTTGTCTCAGATATGTCCCTTGTTCTCGTTTCTTGCGTCAATCTAATCAAAGCCATTTTTGTGACCACTGAGTATGACCCAACAGGACCCATGCTGACCTTTTCTGATGCGTTACAGTCCATCGAAGAATTTCTGTTGTTTTGGATTCCCGTTATTGGCATTGGCGTGGTGTTTTTGATTATAATAGTAAGGGCTTTACTGAGAGTTATTTCTAAACTGAAACGCTGTTAGCATTTTAACCTGTGTTGTATGTAACGGAACTGTAAAATAAATGTACCACTGTGTGAGACAAAGAGCAGCATCGTCTTGATATTTTTTCCTATCCAGCCTTCGAATAGAAATAACCAAAGAGGGGTAATATTCGACAAAATTCTCTGTGAATTGAGTGATGCAATATTTCCATGACAGTGACAATCCACCTAATTATTTAGCTGGCCTTGATCATTTACAGGGGAACAATAGAAATTATATATTGTTTGTACAATAACATCCAAATAGATGGTGACTTTGGTATAATCTGAAACAACTTCATAAACAGGTGGAATCTCCATTGTAAATATTAGAAATTGAAAGGATCGGTCAACGTGAGGTCGAAATCAATAGAAATTCCACCTTATTGTTGTTTGAAGGTTCACAATGATCATCGGAAATTTTCATTCTTTTGCTGAATTTATTTCACATTTCGTTCGGGCAGGTGATTTCCAGATCTCTGTTTAAATTTAACATTCCACTGGGGTTTTTCACAAATTAGCCGAAATTGGCAATAATGGAAATACTGGCATCAGAGGCTTTACTGTGTGGAAGCAAAAAAAAAATCCAGCAACAAAATGTTACGCCAGTGAAGATAGAACCTGGGACCTCTGCCATTCAAGTCTGATGCTCTGCACTCTGAGCTAAGTTGATATTTGCCGAGTCTGAAGCTTTAAAATCTTTATACAGTCTTGTTCTATTGATTTTAACAAAATCACCTTAGTCCGAGACTCCAACATAACACATGCCTAGTTAGCTCAAAAAGGAGAGCATTAGACATGGTTGGCAGAGTTCCCAGGTTCAATACACACTCTGGTAACATTTTGTTATTTTTTTGATTTCACATAGGAAAGCTTCTGATGCCAATATTGCCAATTTTGTTTGTGAATAACCCGACTGTTTGTAAAAGTCTTTGATTTTTCACACGAAGTGTGGTGTTGTTCGTCGGTGTTGCGATATCCCTTACTTTGTACTCTAAATCCATAACCCATCTCTCTTCTCGTACGTAGTAGCAGCCTCAGAAATGTAGCATTTTTATTAGGAATAAATAGATGTAGAAAAGTACAATTTCCACTTATTTTTACATTAAATTCGACATGGTGTCAGAAGGAAGAACTCATTCTTGCATTCGAGTATCGAATTGACTTTCTTAGAATCTGGACTGATACCTTCAGAACTCCATGTATGTCCAAAGAATGATACTTCTTTCTGACAGCTTCTAGAAATTGAATTAAATTTCTGTCATGTTCTTTATCATTGGATCCATATATTACCATATCATCAGCAATTCCTGTTACACCTGGCATTCCTATGAATATAGAATCGAGTTTCCACTGGAAGACATCACTGGCTACTATGGTCCCCATATGAAGTCTTTTCCATTGAAACCTACCAATGTCTAATGCCATGCATGTGTACTTTCTGCTATCTGGATGAAGTTTGACCTGCCAGTATCCTTTGTCCAAATTGACTATTGTAAAGACCTTTGCCCCATAGAATTTTGCTATGAGTTCATCAACAGTTCTACTATAGTAGGGTTCTCATTCCAATGCTTCATTAAGGTCCTTGGGATCCAGAGCCTCAATTTCTCCTTGGTAGAATGATTTGGAGAATGAGCATTGGAAGAATCAGCTTTGACATCTTTTTCCATGATAATGAATGAGTTAGCCCAGTCTGTATGCTCAGCAACTGGTTCTAGAACATCAATTTTCACAAGTCTGGCAACTTCTTCATGGAAAGCTTCTTGAAGATGTATAGGCACTTGGTCTGTGTCTGGCTGGTTGGCTATCTGGTTTCAACCTCAGTTTGTATGGTTCACCTGGAAACTTGCCTAAACCCTCAAACACATCAGAAAACTTGGTTAGAACCTGTTCTTTTGTGAGTGATCCATTAGATGCCAATTTCTCTGAAAGTGGTGGCTTTTGGATTGTGTGTAGAAGATCTCTGCCTTTTGGTCAATTCTTCTGGATTTCCTCACTCAGGCTTGTTTTGCTTTGATCCACCTTTACTGGAATAATTTTCAGACATCTCTCCATATTCTTCAGACTCCCTAGAAGTTTTATTTTTCTGAGCTATGAAGCATGGTTTGAGAAGTCCCATTATGACTGATGTTTCTCTGGATAGGATATTTGGTGTGTTGTTTTGTGACATTACTTCCATGTCAATCCTATATCTTCTGGATTTCCAACGTAGAAAGCATTTTGAATTTTCCTGCTGGCTGGACACATGTAGATTCAAAGTTCTCTAGAACAACATTGGATTGTTGCAACTCAACATCAGGAAAACAACTCTTTGAAGGTCTTCCAGTTGATTGCATTCACATCTGAACCTGTGTCCAATTTTAGAATTAGCTTCTTGTTGATAGAATCCAAATCTTTTCCAATTCCAAACTCAATCAAGAATTCTTTCTTGCCAAACCTGGTAGAAAGCATATGAGTAGAAACTCTCTCTTTGAGGTTCCCATCCTCATCATAGTATTCATTGTCTGCAATGCCTGCGACATGGATTTTCCTCTTATTGCCAGTAGAAGATTTATTCTTTGATGGGAAGTTTCCTGCCCTTTTGCAGCATTTTCCGTAATGTCCCATCAGTCCACAGACATTGCATTTAGCCTGCTTGGCTGGACATCCCTTCTCATGCTCCTTACTCCATGGTTTTCTGCATCGGAAGCAGACTTTTCCTGAAGTAGAAGTAGAATTGGAATTTTGCACACTGGAGGATCCGGAAGCTGCTTTAGGTTTACCACCTTTGGAACCTGACTTCTTCTTGTCATAACGTGCATAATGAACATTCTTCGTGGTAGAATCAATATTCTGCAGAGTCTTGGATGTGGAGTCCTCTAACTGCAGAATTTCTAGCACATCCTTCAAGGTAATCTTTTCACCTTTGCTATGTCGAATTATTTTATCCTTGGCTTGCTTGGATTCACAGCCAGTGATTAAGACATCTCGGATAATTCTTTCCTTGGCAGCTTCGTAATCACATAATTCTACCATATTGTAGACTCTTGTGATCCACTCATTTAGTGGAGTGCTTCCTTGGTTAGAATTCTTTCCCCATAATTCTATTATGGAAATGATCTTGTTCGCTTTGGGCTTGAACTCTTCTTCAAGTAATTCCCAGTATGTATCAAGGTTGTATCCACTCGGAGTATCACCATCATACACCAACTTTCCGGTGTCCTCCCATTTCTGGATTAATGGCAATCCTTCCTCTCCTAACCAGAACTTCAAATAGTTACATTTGGCCTTATCTGATTCTTCATCGAGAGCAGAGTCCATGACCATTACAACCCTTTTCTTCCATCTTTTGAATCGATCATACATTTGGTGATCCCTGGTCCAGTCCAATTTCGGACCTATTTCTATTAGACTGGAGGCCATCATGGATACGTAGAAATGAAAATCTTCTTCGAGTCCTCTGGATCACGAGTTTATGGTGAAATAGAATTCACTTCTGATTGTGATTTTATGGTGATGCGGGAGTAGAAGACGTAGGCTAGATACTGTAAATTCAGGTGCGTGAAGCATGCCTTTTGTTTGCACTTTGTATGATCACGGACGGGGTCTGACAGTGACAGGACATCGAATATTTTCCCTGTCTGTTGGACCACGGCAGATCCAAAGGGGAACGGGGCTTTTCAGAAAAAAAAATTGTTCAAAATAATAGATTGGTTCACCCAGCTTTACTGTTTGTGCCCCCCTCCAATTCGGGAAAGCCCAGATCCACCACTGATGGGGTCTGGGTAGTTTATATGAATGGAAAGTAAAAAAACTGATTCTACGCGTGAACTTTACAGCAAGGCTAGTGAGAAACACAGACTTTCAGACCAAGCAAGTGGTTACCTGATTGGTTGGATTTCTCCATTCAGCAGATTGCAGTGGCGGATCTAAGATTTCCCAGATTGGGGCGGGTGCCAAACTCACAGTGGGGTTCCAACCTATTATTATTTGGCCAATTGTTCCCAAGAACTGCATGAAAATGAAGAATGTTTGGCCGGGAGGGGGCACTCATCCCGAGCACCTCCTTCAGCGCTGATATATTGTCTTATAGTCTGGTAGCGAAAGTGTGCATAATTCACATAGTCTCACGGCCACAAGCAGTATTATCGGATCTTGGCCCCCCCCCCCGGGGCCAAAATGTCTTCATTTTCATGCAGTTTTCGGGAAAATTTGACCAAAAAATTTTATTGGAGCCGCCCTTCTGGAAATTCTGGATCCGCCACTAAGTAGGTCTGTGTTGGTTAGGAGTGTTTAGTGGGGTCTCAGGGGATGTCCCCTTCTGAGCCCAACCCTATTACTAACAGTCAGAAAGTCAGCTTTTGCTGGTTTGTTTCCGATGACATTTTCGGTGATTTGCTATTGATCTATTTAACTTAGATCAGTGGGAAAATCCCCAAAAATATTACACACAGTAAAAATGTAAATTGCTGCTTTTTTCCGGAGGAAATTTTAGATAATTTGCTGATGACCTTATTTGACCAAATTCATTTAGATCAGTGAAAAAAATCCAAAAAAATATAAAAAACACCCCATAGTTCCATTGTTGAGGTATCCAATGTGCATGCCCTTCTACATTTAAATCAGCGCAGGTCCGACTGTTGTAAACAGCTGAGCTATTTAAATGGAAATATCTTTTAGTGAAATCTCTCATTTTCTCACAAGATTTGGAGGTTTATGGCACTCTGATTGGTTGATACAGTGATCACATGACTTAATAATGAGATTTGAGCTTATTGAAACTCTGGAATTGGTTTTTTTCTTATTGAAACCCTTATTGAAACTCCAAAGTCTCATTTCCTCTGAGATTTCTGAAGATTTGGTTAAAAGAGACTCTTATTGAAACTCCTATTGAAACTCTCATTGAAATTCCTGTTGGTTCCAAGCCTTGGAACTTAGCAGGTTGATTCAGAGACTTCTGAGGGGAGATGAAAGCTGTTGCTGTGGAATAAATTTGCCTACATTGGGGTCTACTAATTGGTAAAAGAACAGCTTTAAATATGCTCAGATCACTGTGTAATTTAAGCTTGAAAATGTGAAGTGAGAGATTTGGTTAAAGAGACTCTTATTGAAACTCCTTAAAGAGACTCCCAGCAATGCATGCTGGGAGTACCAAAAAACTGAAGTAATGGAAACTGCTCTTCACTTCAGACTTTTAGGGTTGAATTTCTCAGTCATTTTACATTCAATTTAACTGATTTCTTGGCAAATAACACAGAATAATGTACTTCATAGGTATGCAGGTTGATTTTGAATGGATGGCTTGATTTTAAGCAGTTTCAGAAGTGATCAGATTTGGGGTTTCAATAGATCTAGATTGGAGTTTCAATAAGCAAGAAATTATTGAAACTCCTCTTCACTTCAGACTTTTAGGCTTGAATTTCTCAGTCATTTAATATTGAATTTAACTGATTTCTTGGCAAATAACACAGAATAATGTACTTCATTGGTAGGCAGGTTGATTTTGAATTGTAACTTCTAGACCAGTTTAGTCCAAGAATTGTAACTTTTGGACCAAAAGTTGATGGGGGTAGAGACCATTCCAATTTTCACCTTAAAGCAAGTAACTCAGCTGAGTCTAAAAATAGAAACAAGAAGGAAAACCCCTCTTCACTCTGGGATTTTAACCTTCTCTCTAGATTTCTCTCATTCTTTGGCTATTGATATACAATAGTGGTACCTATATTCTGACAAAGCAGCATCTTGAAATATTGTTCATTAAAGGAACAGGAGCCATTTGAAATTTCAAATGGGGATTCCCCTTCCCAGGATGTTGGGACAAATAGGTAGGAACCAATGTTGGAACCAATTTAAATCTGTTAATGATTACTTTAATTCAAGCAATCATGGAAAAATCACTGCATATTTAGATAGAATACATCCATATCTATGTCCAGTAAAATTCCAACCAATGTTGGAACTAATGTTAGAACTAATGTTGGAACCAATGTTGGAACCCATGAGCAGGTTGCCAAAAATATATCAAATGTCAAAATATAATACACCTGGAAATAGAATTTTTTATTAAAAAATGGTTTATTTTGAAAAAAAGAACTGATCTCTTAATAAATAATTAATTAGCAAAGAAATACAGATGGCTCCCTGCTTATTGAAACTCCAAATCCAAAGTGAGGCTGAAGCTCATTTGCTCCCTGGATATGACAGAGGTAAGATGTGTTTTTAAGTTTAAGGAAACTCCTTAAAGAGACTCCACATGAAATGCTTATTGAAACTCTTCAGACTTGATGAAACTCTTAAAGAGACTCCACAGGAAATGATTATTGAAACTCTTCAGACTTAATGAGGCTCCACAGGAAGTGCTTATTGAAACTCTACAGACTTAATGAGACTACAGGAAGTACTTATAGACACTCTTCAGACTTAATGAGACTCCACAGGAAGTCCTTATAGAGGCTCCTGACATTTAAAGACACTCTACAGTAAATACTTATAGACACTCTTGAGACTGAGAGACACTCCACAGTAAATACTTTAATACACTCCTAAATGTTAATGAGATTCCACAAGAAGTGTTTATAGACACTCCGTAACCTAAATGGAACTGCTCAAACAGATTTCTTGTATATTAATAACACATGAAAACTCTCTATACAAAGAAAATTTTGTTTGAAACGTATACCAGATATAGCATTTATTTCAAAGATATATCACATAGTTTTTAAATACAAAGAAAATTTTGTTTGAAACCTATATCAGAGATG
>JBCAUG010470548.1:0-15528 GCA_038406175.1 Haplosyllis leylae
CAACTTGATCCCCTGCAATAAACCAGCATTCACGCCTACCACCACCGTGTTCACTTGTCTCTTTGACCCCACGACAAACGGTCTACAAAAAAAAATTCTGCCTGGAATATGAAACAATTGACCTGTATTCTTGAAAAACAAACGTCATTGAAAATATTCTGGAAGTGATCTGGAGCCATGACTAGTTTGTCACAAAGAATAGGGATGTGTTGGAGACAGAGAGTTTTTTTTCAGCAAATTGTTCAGCAACGGATTCAGAAACGTTTTTCATTTTTCTCGCCACCGAAATGTGGAATTGGTCTTTCAGGAAGTTGTACGAAAAATAATAACAGAGAAAAGTGTCAATATTAACGCAAAGTATGATACATGTGAACGATGTAACAAATTATGTCAATATTGACTCTCGTAGATAAAGTGTGCTCTATGTAACAACAAGTGTCAATATTGACATGTGAAGCTAAAACATGTTCCATATTGCAAAAAATGTCAATATTTACTTGTACGGATAGAGGGTGCTTCACCTTATAAATGTAGTGTCAATATTGATAATATGAGATGACATATGGCAATCTGATAAATAACCAAGATCTGCAATATCCAGGAGAAAGACATCGGGAAACCCAAGCTTAATCGAGGGATTTCTTTTTCGTCTTTCCTTTTTGTGAGGAATGAGGACCACAGTTTTCGACGATTGAGAATGAAAAAATTCTGAAGAAATTGTGGACTCAGGATTTTATTGGTAGTTCAGAACTGATCGAGTTCAACTCTCCAATACCTCAATAAAGGTAAAAAGTTACTGTCTGCGAGTATATGGGCGCTCCTGTGTCCTTGCTGAAGACTAAAACTTCATTCATAGATTTTCAGCCCCTTCCTGAGCCAAACGAACTTTGACACTCACTCTTCACATTTTCCGCAGTTTTCTCAACACCAATTTAGGAAGTGTACTGTGAGAGATTATTAATTAAAATTGGAGGCATTCATTGTCCTTAGGGATTGGAATGCAATAGGTATCAGATGATTCTCATGAATCAATTTCATGATGGGAATAATACCAACAGTGACATATGTTAAGTTTACATGTTTATTGACTTAAAATTCTCCAAGGTTCCCAATGTTAACATGGTCTTCAGTACTTGAAGGTTTGGGAATTGTGGATCCATATGTACCACGGGTTGTGTGACACATCCAGCATATTGTCATTGGTTTAAGCAAAGGAACAAACACAATGTGATATCTGTTGCCTATCTGTCCCGCATGGTTTGGTTTCAACTGCGAGCTAATGACACTCTATTTGTATAGCAACTCTCCTTCCATTGCCTTATTATGGCACCAGCACCAGCGCAAAAACGAATTTATTTTCTCGAGTTTACTTGCACAATGCGTGATTTCCATTTCCATGGCAAATAGTTCCCTTTGAGCTTCAGTGAGTGAATTTGTTAGTTTGAAATTACATGTAACTTTGAGATTATAAGACAGTGTTTTGAAGCCCGCGTTTGTTTCAACGATATTTCAGTGGGAGGCGGTGAACGTGTGGAATGCGTCGTGTGAGAAAAAACATGATCATCGATCTGTGGCAACATTCACAGTGAATAATACATAAGACACAGTTTACATGTTTTAACTGAAATTAATAGGCCTTATTCGAACCTCCTCTTTACTCCCTCTCATATGTTTTTGTTGTTTTCAATTATTAGTCATTGGGAGAATTCTACAGAATTACAAAAATCATATGTGTGAATACTGGCACACTTGTCGTTGTCCATTGTCTCATGTATCTGTAGCTCGTTGGTTGGATCCCAAGTTTGTCTTCATTTTGGTCGGATTGTTTGGACAATGCCACAGCTTTACACACGATACTCTGATTGCTTGTAGCATAAACGCAATTATATTTTTGAGGCTCCATTTATTCCTGGCCTCCGAGTCACCAGATGTAATACTCAATATTGTCTAGTTTTGGTGAGTAGGTTGAGGCTAAACAATGCTTTAATTGGATAAAGCTAATCCCTCATTTTCCTGCAATAGTGTCTCCTTAAAGCCCTGTATGTGGACGTTAGAACAATAGAACTCCACAATGCATCAGGTAATCACTGTTCAAAAACGTAACGTCACTTAGAATACGCGGTGAAGTCACGTGCGTATTTGTTTTTCGGTTTCGTGTCAGACATCATGTTTGGTGGAGAACATTTCAATTTGTATTCGACTTTAGCGTAAGTTTCAGACAAATGCTGTAACGTCTAAACAAATGTTAAGCAGCTTCAAAAGATTCCTGTGAAATAAATGGGTAGAGACAGGAAAATATGAGCAATAAATGTTTTGGTCGAGTACGCATAAATTGGACTTTTCGAGGTGTGTTTGTTAGAAGGGGGCTCCATGTCTGGAATACCAAGAAAAGTGTTAAAATTTATATGTTTCGAAAGCTTCTGAAAAGGATGTATTAAATCAAATATACTTTTAAAAACAGTCATGAAAATGAACACACACAGATAGTCCTACCATCGTGTCTGCCATGTATGAAGTGGTATATCATATGGAATATCATAAAAATAATTCCAAATGTAATTCCTCCCATATTACCTTCAAAGATTACCTGTAACAGATATATGATAATGAATGTTCGTTATGTATGATCAAATGACAGCATATTTGTCAGCCAGAGGAGTGTATGCGACACAATGGAGCATTCCTGTTGTGGAGTCTTCAAAGTGCATTAGTCATTCAATATCACTGTTCGTTAGCGACTCATCTGTTAGAGAGAGGGATGTGGCTGTGCGTTAATTAGGCACCTGGAAGCTGTGTCCACTCACTGCATGTAGTGCGTTCAAGGAAGCTTCTTATTAATTAATTATCAACAAGCAGCTGCACGCACGCGTGTGTGGAGGTGTGTCTGTGTGTCTGTGTGCATGTGACATTAACAACATGAAGAAGCTACTGGTCATGCAATGATATGTTGTCAATAATTCACAGCTTGTGGAAGCTGGATGTCAATTGCCAGTTCTATTGCTTCTCCCTAACCAAATCATTCGGTTCACACTAAATGCGCATTAGAAATTTCGTTCTTGCTATCAGCAGTCTTTGAAAATTATGTAAAATGACATTTTAGTACTTTGAGCTTTCAAGAAGGTATTGTGGACAAAATTCTCAGTCGCTGTCTTTTACATGAAGGTACCACATTCCACATTTCTGTGTGCAAAATGTAAAAATATGCACACCATACAATGCTTCCGAGCACACTTACGCCACGCCTTGCAGTACTTTCTCTTATTGAAACCCGTTAAATAGTCCTACAAATTGCTTTTACCAGACAAAAGAAGATTTAAATAGGAAATCTGATCTCTAACTCGACTTCGGTTCAAAGTGAATATTTATTTCAATCGATTTAAGGTCGAACTAAGCTAAGAACACGGTATCATGTTGTCATCTGATCATAGCAAGGAAGTGGAGGAGATGAGAGGTGGTTCGGTTTCATATGGAACAGAAGTAGAGGTTCAGAAAACCTCTGTATCGTGTAGAACAAAAAGAATACAATTTCTTATTCTCTCTATTGTTGAGCCTTAATCACCAATCAGATCAATTGGCACTGGAAGCTTCAGCAAAACATAATAATTTCTATTTCTTTAACAAGATATTGGAAAAACAAGTGAAAAACATTTTAGCGAGCTTGTAAATTATCATTAAATTTAATATTCGAATTCAACAATATTTGGTTAATGCTTTAAATAGGTTGTTATATATTTTCACCTGTGCACTACAAATTGATCAGTGGTAGGATTTGTACCCTTTTGTGTAGGTATCAATAACATTTTACACCTGTGCAGATATGAACATGATACTCTCACAACACCTGTCTGTGACCATTGTTGTTTCTCCGAAAAAACAGAATGGCAGTGTATTTTTAACCGATTTATGTCTATTTTTATACTTCAATTATTTTTAATTCATACTTAATTTTCCAATTGATTTGAAAGTTCACATAAGAGGTTTTCTGAAGTTTAAATTGGCGTTGACTTTTTCTTAATGATATGATTGTCAGCAAGTTTAAGTTTTCAATCGAGCTTTATTGTAATTACGAAATAAAACAAAAAATTGTCTCCAGTTAGTGTTGAACCTGGGACCTCTTCCATACCAGTTCGATACCCTAATTTCTCTGCCAACTTGACCTAATTAAGATTTAATGCCAACATTGCCAACTTTGCGTATTTCGAAGAAACAGGGATGACATGATGAAGAATTGCCTTTCTTGGTTGAATTCCTTTTTTGGTCAGAATATTTTCAACGTCATTCCATACAGTTTTATACTTTCATTGGGTTTCCAAATGTTCAGTGAAACATGTTGATACTGAACTGAATGAATTCCATGAAACAAAATTTCGCACTATTTTTATTACTTACAATGCTTCAATGTTTTTACAAAAATGTTGTAGATCGAACTGTTGTTTTCTAGCGTAAGTTTCATTGGGCATGTTTAGTTGCAGAATAAGTCAATCTTGAATGTCGCGGGTGTCCTTTTCAAGCAAGTCAGTTACTAATATTTCGTGACATTAGTTGGGGACAGTTTAAATTAAAGCTGGCTGGTGAAACGCAAGTAAAAAGACACCGAGTTGACCAATAGGGTAATTTAAACAAAATTCAGTATCTTGGTAAGGATGACACTAGACAGATCAGCATTAATCAAGAAGTACTAGCTATGAGTATTTCAAAGCAAGCAGGCAGCGTGAAAGTACTTCTGATAATGGCAAATTCACGTCACCTGACATTAGACGGAAACGTCATTGTCAAATGAACGTTCCACACTCTTCTGTTCGTCACTCTGCTCCACACTTAAAGCTGCTTCTGATCCCTAGTCACAGAGTGAATTACACGTTGAGGTCACGAATGTTTATTCCAGTGTTTACCGACAGTCCTCCAATTAATTGCGAGTCAACATGGCGGCTCTATATGCATCAATGGTGGGCTGAAGATTAAGCCGACTCCACAAAGGAAACAATCCTCATTCTTATTACCACTGGAGGTCAATATTGATATGTGAAGATAAGAAAAATTGCATGTTACAAGTTACGTCAATATCGGCACAGTTGTCTTTGTGCACCTTGAATTGCAAAAAGAAAAGAGTGAATATACTTTCAACCAAATAGCTGCAAGATTGTCTTCAAACGTTTTTGAAAAATTTTGACACGATTAATCTGATTGGTCCATCTGCCCATGCCGAGAGTGGGAAAATTCTACAGAATTTTTTCCCATAATCAATGGACCAGTGATCTGCCGAAATCTAAACTAGTTCATTGATGTCTTCTGTGCGAATTGTCAAAGGCTTTCAGGTGAATTAGTTCATCGGGTTTTCACAAATTTCACAAACAATGCTGGTAATATTGGCAGCAGAGGCTTTTCAACATGAAAAAATCAGAGACAAACTATTACCTCTAGTGCGGATTGAACCTAGGACCTCTGCCATTCGTATCTGATGCCTTTCTGGCTGAGCCAACTTGGGATTTGCTTGTAAGTGTGAGACTTTGAGATCCTTATGTATTCATATTCTACTTACTTCAACAAATTCATCTAAGTCCAAGTATATATCAAGTGCATTTGAGGCAATTTAATATAATCTCCTAACAGTACATGTAAAATTAACTGAGTCAGGAAGGCATCAAACCATAATGGTAGAGGGTTCAGGTTCAATCCTCACTGGGGGTAACATTTTGTTGCTGGTTTGTTGAATACCCGAATACCCTGCCTTCTCATTTATGGTACATCATTTCGTGACCACAAGAAGAGATGCCATATTTGATGATATCTGGATTCGTATTTTAATAATTTCCACGAAAATCTTTGGAAAATAGAAAACATGCCTACTAATCAATTAAATGCAATGATGTATCAAAGTTCAAACCGTTGAAATACAGAAAGGTTGGCAATTCTATGCCAACATGAGATGTATCGTAAGATTGATTGATATATCTTAGCCATATATTTCTTATTTCAAGTTTAAAAATAGCGCTTCACCTTTAGGAAATGTATAGAAAGTTACTGTAAATAAATACTTTTTTGACAGATTGACAGACGGAATGAGGGGCAGACAGAGAAGGAATGTGGTTGAATGAATATTATGATACATAAATTGTGAGAATATTGTGCGGGAGAACAGAAAGACAAATTGGGTACCCATAAAAGAAAGATAAAAACATAAACATGAGTACAGACAGAACGGATGTTCTCAAAGGCACTTCAGATGTCTGTACAGATGTGGATACGTTCCTTGTGTGGGTGTCCTGGCCCAGGTTAACTGTCTGAGCATCCAGTGTATAGATCCTGATCCAGAACAGATGATACAGATGATCAGTGCAACATATCACAGGCATGGCAACTATGATAACTATAGTGCTACTGGCATAATCACTGTGGTGATGTAAGGTATTTACACAAATGATGTATAACTATGCGGTTTATTCAGTGGTTTTTACTAACGGCTTTTTACGTTACTATCTCAGTGCGTTGAAGTCAGTGTCTGTGCAGTATCTTTCAGCAACATAAAATCTTATGTTCTTACCTAGGAATCTAAACGTGATGATAAGACAGGGGTTGTAAATATCTCTCTGTTTGCTCGATGTCTTCCATCCACCTTTTCTTGGTTTCCACGTATTGGTTTGGATTTAGTCACATGTAAATATAAATTTAATTTACTGATGGTAAAATACGTTTCTATTTCTTGGTATGTATGTAGGTAAATATGTGTATGGGGGGGGGGGGGTCACAAGGTAAGATTAAAAACAGAACACAATGGACGTTACATAATGATTACAAATCATGGTTTCTTGGTTCTTCACTATTTTCTACATATTCCTAAAAAACTGGAAAAAGTAGGCGTAATTAATGAATGATTCTCGTGCCATGTGACCATTTTCTGCTCATTTCCTTTTCACGTTTTCACTTATTTCCGGCGTGTGACCGTAGCCTTGGAATAATTAACATACTGCTTCGTGTATTTAACAAGGGGCGTAATGCACCATTACAAGTTTTCTCCAGTTTGAGATTCACCAATTACATAATGTAGCACAAAGCTGGCCTTTTCACGACAGTCTCTTGCCAGAAGGTCCTGCTGTAGAATTCCGCAAGGGTTACGTAATACATCAGCCGCAACATAAGGAGATGATACTTGACATTACATAAGCCGTGCTATTAATTATTCTCCATGGTAACTGATGTAGTAGCTACTGCAGAGGTTGTAAATGAAAGTAGAGGGTTGGCAGGGGATACTTGTGACAAAAAAGTCTAAATTGATGACATAACACAGGGATTTAATTTTCCCCTTGGTTTCTGATTTCTGCTGACTTTGATAAACTAATATGATTGTGTTCTTTGTCTTGTTATTCTATTCCGCAAACAGTTTCATGTTTCCAGAATTAAAACAATTCAGACTATTTACCAAAATCTATTCTACAAAAACGCATGTACAAATAAGCTTAAAGTGACAGAGAGTTTCAATGAGAATGACAGGTTTGTGCCAAATTTTGTTGAGCATCCTTAACATCTATAAATAAAAATCTAGATTAAAAAACACCAAAAGTGGGTTATCAATGACCTCACAAAAATCATCTGTGTCCTCTAATATCTTTTCAAACATTCAATGGTGCGAAGGTCAAAAGAACTAGCCTAAACGCGGTGATGAACAGTAATGGTCAGCAGACCGTCAGAGTAACTGATTAAAATAGTTCTATTGTAAACCATTAAGATCCATTACCACCCAATTACGGCAGGAATTACACTAAATAATGGCCGTTAATGTGGGTCTGCTGTCACTTAGTAGGTATAATTACGCTCAATTAGAGGTCGGAAATTGACAGTAATTTGTTTATGTTTGGATCGCTCCAAGGCTACAATGGATAGAATTCCGTTTGTGCAATTATTCATGTTAGTTTTGTTGTAGTATCAGTTGTCTTCTATGCCCATGGTCCAAAGTAGAGTCACACTGAAAGAGATCGAGCAATGAAACATTGAGTGTTTCTGCCATATTTACATACATTATTTTGGTTCTGACAAAAGCAATCCAATGGTTGAGACTAAACTAAATGTTTGACTTAGTATCAGTTTCAATTTGGTCAGTGCTCTCTCAAAAGAATTTTAACTCCATTACATTGAATCGAGTTTATATCTTTGACGTTTTCCTAGGAGACCGTTTGACTTTCGTCGCTTTGTACTAAGGTTTGCAATGTTATCCGAGATTATCTCTCAACCAATCCGCAGTAGGACAGGTCATTCTGGAAACAATCCAACATTAACTTCACACTGAACTCCATCACAGGTTATTGATCTCAGAGTAATATATCGATCTCTGTTAAGTTTAATATTGTTGTTTGAGGGAGTCAGGAAAGTCATCTGCGTGACATTCTCAAATGAACTGTCAACTGCCATTTGAGAGTAGCTGTTTTGCCAGATAGATCGATGTGTCTTGGGAAGGATAATTCTAGCATATTACGTTACGACTTGCGGCCTGCATATTCAGGCCAATCGACTCACGAACTGTTGAAGGTTTTTCATTTGAACTCAGCACGGTAATTCCTGTTTGTTACTCAAAACGTTCACTTAAGTTCTAAAACTGAATTCACAAAGTGTAGTTTTTGCTCTTCACTGCTGAGTTGTGGTTTTGATCTCAATTTCTATGATTTTGGTTCAGCGGAAAATAACGTTTCTTTGCCGTGACCGCACGTTACAAACGCTATTGTTACTATTGATCTATTCCTGCCTTTGTTGTTCGCATTGATTGAGTTTTGATGAATTAATCTCCTGATCAATAACAGATCAAGTGTAGGAGTTAATCCAACATGAAAGGGAAGGAGGGGATCAGTAAAACTAAATGACAAGTACATTGTGATTAATCAACAGCGGACGTATTGAAGGTTAAAGTACGTAAATACCTCCGTGGCGACCTTCATCCGAAATGACTCTCCACTGTTTTTACTGGAAGGTACTTCATAATCATAATCCTTTTTTATTTTCCCCCGAATTACCAAAGTTTGCATTATTGGCATTTATATATCACATCGAGATCGAATATACCTGTGAACCAAATAAATTCTAACATAAATTTTCAAGAACAGACCTATTTGAAACCGATGACAATGATAACTAATTTGAATATACTCAAAGTTAAACAACATGCAGATACCAAAAATGCCAATTTTGTCTATTTCCAAAAAAAATATCTATCAAATAGGAATATTTTGGAATAAATTTCATCATGCATACAATGGAACACGGTTAGAAATTTCAGGCGATCTTTAGTCCAGGTTCTGTGAACTTCCTCAGAGCACTCAGGTGTCTTCTGAGATAACATGAGGCCATTAACATCATCTTAACATAGCCGTAAAAAGCCGTCACTACCATCCAGCTAAAAGTCCTTGCAAACATGTAACTACATGATATGTAGGTAAGTGAATTAGGCTGCGCCTGGAGAAGGAATGGTTCGCCAACGGAGCTGCAACCCTGAGACGTCAGAAGCTAATGGGATTAGTGTAAGAGCGCTGTATACTCTTCAAAACGACAAGGAGATTCACCCTGACTATGTCCTCAACAGTGCTAGAGAACATTTAAGATTGGATATTATTGCTTTAAACCATGAAATTCCTGCATGAGAGTCCTCTCACTTCACTGTAGGGTGATTCCAACCTCAGCAAGAAAGCATTCCAGTCGAAGGCCCCGATTTTAAACTCCCCGAGACCTATCCCATGATTCATTTTGATAGGGGTTGTGGTAGGGTTCCCATAACATGATCCCATGATGCATTTGGGCAGGTCCTTTCTGTGGCTTTGTTATATCATTACAATATATTCATTCCGTCCTGGAATTGTCCTATCTTGTATTGGGGTGTCCGCTATCCATTGCATCATGGGAGAGGTTCCCAGTGCATCATGCGTGTCGACACAATTGAAAACATTGCCTTCCTGAAACCTTCGGATGCGGGTGGTAATAATATTTTTGTGTGTGTGTCACATTCCACCTCAATTATGTTTGTCAAAAAATGTAATGTTTTACCAAAAGTGAAAAAGAGTGAAATTAAGCTGGGTCAGTATGGAGCCAAATCAACTGTTGTCAGTAGCGTCATGGACACCTGTTGTATGTCTCTAATGCCCTAAAATTATACTGTATTGTGACCTTAATGTCAGAAAATATTGAACAAATGAACATCGGCCGTGGGATGGAGTGAGTAGGAAAAAGGAACGTGTGGATTCCCAAAGCTCTCCAAAGCAACGTCCATGTAGTAGTTCCCAACACATAATGACCAATCAACAAGTGGGAAATGACTCGTTGATTAAAGGAAGCGAGAAGCCAGAGATCAATGAAAAATGACTAAACATCATGATGCATAGGCGGTAGTAATCACTCTCCTAGAAAGTATGCCACTGGTGGGAGGTCCAGAAACCAGTCCTGTCCTAGAAAAAGGCCATGTGATTGAATTACTTTGAAGACACACCAAAAATATTATTACTTCACACACCTACTAGTTTTACTGGTCAACACTGATATTAAAGAAAATATGCAATGAATGAAAGTAATGTACTCATTTGAATACATTTTCTCAGAAAGTAGAGGATTTGTTTCTAAATGTAGCCTTCTTATCAAGTGAAAGAAACTGTAACTTTAACTGTACGAATAGACTGACCAAAGATAGATATCTTCTTCTTGGGAGGATACATGACAGTGAACATCCGACGGAGGTTGAACAATTTCCATTAGAAGCACGTTCAGTGCACGGAAACGGGTCGTCATTTGATGATACTGAGATGTGATAGCATGGCATAATGTTCATTACAGCAAATTAATGCCAGTTCTAAGCAAGAAAATCTGATAAAAAAGGTAGAAGTTATATTATTTACCCAGTACTGGTCGCAGTTACCTGTATATTTTACATAGTTTCTTCAATCCTTTCAGAGTGATGAAAGAACGGAAAATAATGATATCATTTCTTTCACAAAAATACCCTAGAATTCAAAGTTTGAAAAAAAAAATTGAAAAAGTGACTGTTCATATGGGTGTAATTTTGAGTAAAAGCATTGATAAACTATTCTTAAATGAGCTTGAAGGATGCATGTTTTGCCTCACAGAGGTCCAATTCTCCCACATTGATCATACACATGTTTCATAGATTGCGCATTCCAAGCAATACATTTTATTATTCAACTTGTTCACAGACAAACAAGTTAATTGGTTCCAGCAAAGAAAGTCATGAGGGCTTTTATAAAGGACACAAAGAGCCGTAGGTGGGTTCTGTGCCACTGTAGATAATAGTCCTATCCTGTTCAAAATAGAGTGAATAGAGAACAAAGAAAAACTCTATGTCCATAATTATTGGTACAAAAGTCTATTGCATCTGGTACTCAAAGGGCACCCCTTCTCTCTTTAATGCTGAGGCTTAGTGTGTACAGAGGAATGAGATTGGATGAATTGCTTGCTAGAGGTTGCTTTCTGGGCTGAAGTTCGAAATCTATGTTTGTCGCCCTCGTTTGAAATGATATGATTATTTCACTTTAACATTTCACAATAGAAGAAGGAGACGTGAATTGTAAAAGCATTGGAATAATAAGTTATAAACTGAAAAGAAAACCAAGTCAAAGCAAACTATTTCTGTCGAATTTAAAAGGTACCTTTGTTGTTTCCCACAGACGCAACGCAATCAATTTCCAGCAAGTTACGATTCTTTGAAGTGGTAAACATTGAAATGCTTGTTTACGTTTTCTTTGCGCCGCATTACACTTTTTGAAATTAAATTTTCTTTTCAAATCCGGATTTTTCAAAAAGCATTATGGTTTTTTGGGTACGCAGACTGGTTTCAATGGACCTGACTTAAGGGTGTGAGGCTATTTCTGATCTACTTACGAGATGGGGGAGACTAATACAATCAGTGGCTTCAAAATACTTATCTTTGCCTATGAGCTTCCTGTCAATTTTCTGACTGCTATTAATATAGTCACATTCCTTTCACGGTTGACATGTTGACATTCCTCTCAGATCTTACATCTTGACACTCCTGTTTTAACACGTTTACACTACTCTTAGATTTTACTATATTCACAAATTTCTTAGACCTCATATGTGCACATGCCTCCTCTCAGAGCTCACAGCTGCACACCACAGTGTTTAACATGCCTGTTCACACTCTGCTGAGACCTCATATGTTCACACTCTTCTCACAGTGTTTATTATGTTCACATTACTCTCAATTCTTATCATGTTAACATTTCTCTTAGATATTACCGTGTCCACAGTGCTGTCAGAATTCATATGTGCATACTCAGACTAGGCCTGTTCACACACTTTTCTAACAAGATGTCATAAGATTTTCCTGAAAATGCTGAACCTCTAAAAAAGTTTGTGAAAGTCAATAGCTGAACAGGGATCAGTTTCAATTTCAAATTGACGTTATTCTTTTGCAACTACAACCCAATATTTATGTTTGACAGAAAAATACTTTCTGTGTTACTGCAAAATTTAACATTGTTTTCAATCAAGACAAAACCTTGGATTTGTCAACTTCTGATGACTCTTCCCTTTGTAACTTTCTATACAAATGACTAACACACCCTACAGACTCAAACTTAGCTAGTGACTAATGTCAAGGATATTTGAATACAATAAAATGTCCTCATGATGATAATAACCAGAATTCTAGTTCTTATTTAAAGATAAATTCACAAACAAATTGAATTGACACAATTAGTACATAATATTGGTTTTTCTTTTCAGAAATCTTTACTTTATAATCTCCACTAGCTACAGTAACAATTTCTTTGATAAAATAATAATGCTAACATTTCATTGTAAATGTAAATCCTGAAAATTAGGAAGGTGCGATTCTGTAGGCTCATGTATATGGGATTTTTTTTTTACAAAAAATGAAGAACAATCAGTCAGTAAGGACGCTTGAGTCCCAAGTGTGATTACGGTCATTAATCGTCACTCGTTTCACTTTGTTCCTCGTTCTGTAAGTCTTAATCCGCTCTAATCCGGCTTATTGTTCCGGTGGTGCGGCTATCCCGACTATCCGGGGCTGTATCCGGTACATCTGGATCCGACACGTACCTTCCATTAACCCGTCGATACTTATTATATTCCTGAGCACAATCCAGAACTCTGACTGGATGACCTGGATACAAGATGAAAACTGCCAATAGACGCGGAAATTTATTTTTTCTACTGTTTCAATCTTCGTTATTAAATATTACAGTAGAATTACACTTTATTTAAGCAAAGCTGTTTGTTTGGATATGAGGAACATCCATTTTTTTAGGGAAGCTAAGGGAATGTCCGTAACCACGTGTAGCTTAAAGTATCATGGGGTGCTGAACCAATTTTGGCCTAAAATCTTTAACAGCCGTTCTGGTCAGCTGCCCGACCAAGAAAGTTGTGAATGCGTCACAGTCGAAGCTGTGGTTTGCTCATTACGTGTTCTTTTTCTAAGAGAGGTTTTAATGCTGCAAAGAGATCACAGATGATTACGACAGTTAATGTTAATCAAGAACTACTGGAAGTGTAATTGGAATCAAATTTTTCAGTTTTCTATTCGCTACGTTTTGCTAAATAAGTTTAAAGAATATCCGGCCTATCGCTGTAAGAAGCTGCATTCTAGGAAAACGTGCTTCACACAAATTTAGGCTACAGTTCAAGATTTGTAACTGCAAACTGAGAGTAGATCTAAGCATGCCATTAATTTAGTTAGGCTTATTCGTTAAGTTAAACGAATTTGACAAAGTTGTAAATCTTCAGCAAAACTGGATTCTGGATAAAATGTACCTCCTGTAGCCTTCTGGTTTTTTCCCAGACATAGTATTTTCTCGTTAATGGTTTCTTGCTGAAATGTTAAAAGAAGTTTATTTTCAAGTTAAAAACAAACATCATCATTACATCACCAAAACCATTCAAGTTCACATCAATACCTGTTGAAGGAATTAAGGTTATAACTTTTTTCTTTGCACCTACGATGAGTATGTTAGGGTGGTGCTGGTTACCACACCTTACATCAGGTGCAGTGGTGTAAATAATTGTACTGAAGTAAGATTATCATGCAAACGTTGACGCCTGTTTGTATTCTTGACTTCCATAAGTATTTATTTTGGGAACCTTCCCTCCCTGTCAGAACAGCACTGGTATGGTTTTGTCTGATGTTCTTGTTTTTGACCACAGAGAATAGCTCACAGACAAACGTCGTCTGAGTCTCGTAAAGAAGGCATCTAATACCATGGACACCATGCTTGTTAAATTGGAAATTTCCAACATGTCTAAATTCTGTTGCCACAATGTGGCACGCAACTTTCCATTACATTAACAAAACATTTTGCACTTTCTTGGTAGTGACGGGGAATGCATGAACACAGGATAAAAATTCCACAACGTTATAAAAATTCTCAGCGTTGATAATTCAATTTCCATAAAAAACATAAATATCGGTGAAAGTATCGTTTAATGCCCTCATATTTGTGGTACTTACATCTGTAAGAGCAAAATAATGTGCTTATGATATTGGACAAAATTGTACCATTTGAATTCAGACAACGCCACCCCAAGAGATACTGATGGGAAATTGTCTCTGGGGATCATCTCCAGTACAAATAGCTTAGTCCAGGTGTCATACAGCATACTTGTGACGTACTCCTCAATGTCCTTCCATGCTTGTGATACTAAGTATTTGTAAATAATCTTACATTAAAGTTATCTGCATGATTGATTTTTTATCACATTTCATAAAATTTTCATGAAATTTCATTAAAAATAAAGACGTACTTCCAATGTTTGAAGTCTAAACATAGCTTTTTATTTATACAATGGGTCAAAAATCTTCCTGTAAACTTTCTGAACCCGGAAAAATCTGGAAAAACAAAAATACGACCCTTGGCAATTTCATTCTCCCGTGTCCAAAACTGAAGCTTCAATCAAAAACTAAGTCATCTTCTGCCTGAGCAGCGCATCTGTACAGATGAGTGCATAATCGCAATCATCTGTGTTTTCTTCCAACAATGGATTACCTCCCTCCGGCGCAATAACAGTCTCTACTGAAATAATCCTACCGAGATGGATGTTGATTTATGCTGTTTCTTTCCAATTCCTTGTGAAATAACCATCTGTGAAGTGGCGTTTTTGAAAACATGAAACCACAGTCAGGGATTCACCGCCAAACATAATGGTTGAACGAGTTACATGAACGAGAAACATGAATTCCTTTGTCAGGGTGAAGGTAGGACGTCTTGTTCAGAACGTCCAGAGGTAAAGATTAGGTGATACCGTTGAGTTTTTCATGATAAGATCACATTTACATTTTAAGCCTGAATTAGCTTGAAGAAATTCAAAAAAATTTAAAAAGTTGCCTCCAGTGGGATTTGAACTCACAACAATGACCATCATTGAATCTAAGGTTGAATGCTTATCCAAATGGGCCATAGAGGCCTGTGCTACTGGCAGACCTTTAAATGAAGTTTGTTTCATGCACCATTTCACATTTGAAAAATTATTAAAGCATGTCTGATGTAAATTCTGTCTTAAAATGTG
>JBCAUG010470659.1:0-15525 GCA_038406175.1 Haplosyllis leylae
TGGGACGGAGGACCCCCTGGGACCAGACCTGATTACCCCCCTCCGGGACCGGACCTAAGTACCCCCCCAGGACCACACCTGAGTACCCCCCCGTGGACAGACAGACTCACGCCTGTGAAAACAGTACCTCTCCGTCGTACTACGTACGCGGTCGGTAATGAATGGTGGAATAGCATTCATCGTCGAAATCTTCATGTTAAGGGTTCGATTCAAACTAATGCTCAGGATACATTAACACTATTCAGTGTATATTTTCTCATTTTTCCAAAAAAACCCAACATTTTATAAAATTCTCATTTTGAGAATAATAGGAAGTAAATGTTGCCAAGAAGTCTTCTAACATCACTTTTCTTGCAGAGGGACCAAAACTGATTTTTCTATAAAAAAGCCGATTTAAAGCCGAATATTTATTCTGCAGAAGGCACTCTACAAACAAGCTTTCATTTTACTCTTGCGAAGTCTCATTTAGGAGATTATCTTTTTAATCTTATAGGTAAATAAAGCTTGTTTTTACTCTGAAAAAGTCACTTTCCGGACAGGCCCTGTTAAAATTCGGACCAGCATATTGGACATATTATTGAATCACTTTAATTATCATTTAATATAAATATCTGTATCATTCAATCATCAAAACATTTCAGTTGACTTTTCTCCAGGGGGTGAACTTAATTAGCCAAATTAGTTAAAGTTTTCCCAGGTATTACTAGCTCCTTGGAGTCAGCTTAGTCCTTGAAGGAGGTGTGGTCAGACAACTTATTACTTGATTAATAACGTTCTCAACATAGGAATGTTAAGGCCTGTTCACACCGAGCGTCACAACGTAACGTTGACGTGCAGCATCTTTGATCTTTTTGACGGGCACTGTGATGGGCAGAATGGGTTGTATATCCACTTGCCCCGTAAACGTAGCGTTTTTTTTTTTACGTTAACGGCAACATTGACGCTTGGTGTGAACAGGCCTTTAAGGTGTGTACACACTGAGCGTCAACGATGACGCTAGTGTTGTCGCTTGGAATGGGTCTGAAAGCCATTTTCAAACATCAGCGTCAGTACCAGTGTCAACAATTGAAATCAATTTATTCTTTCCAGGGGGTTAACGTTGACGCTTGGTGTGAATAGACCTTTAAACTTCACATTTTATTAGTAGCATTCTATTTAGAGACACAAGAAAAAATTACTTTCGAGAATTTAGAAGTTTGAGTTTGTTTTAATGAACTAAATCATTTTAAGGAAACCGTAACCGTAACTAGAAAAGAAATGCCAAGTTATGGTCATATTTTAGGAGGCAAAACTAAAATGGAGTACGATAAGCCACAATTACAACTTTTTTCAGCAGCTCACAAATTCTAACAAACTAGTTGTGGCAATACCCAAATTTGGCAAATTAGACAAATCTTACTTGACTTTTGAAAGAGAAAACTCGAATGAATTGTTTTCTAAACCGTATTATAATCTGGGTTTGGTTAGAGTTGCGGATCAAGGCCGACATTTTGAAATGTGCGACAAACCAAGTGTTTTCTGAAATTTGATTTGCACTTTGCATTTGATCTGGTTTAGTATTGTTTACAATCCCCTGTCCCCATGATCAGTTGGCGCCCTTCTGAATACAGATTTCCTTTTCTAAACCTTAAGCCAGAGGTCCTACTCTACTGGTTCCTACTTTGGCCCTCAGTTCAGCTACTGCGATTCCCCTTGTACCTTCTGCCCCGATAAAAAAAATTTTTCAATTAAATTATATATAAAAAATATTATATAATTTTGTTCCAAAAGATAGATAATTAATCAACAAAGATAATTTGTCTTAAAGTTTGCAATAATTTGTAGAATAATTTTACTCCAGCACATTAAAGATGATTTTATGAGATCAAATTTAACTTTTGTACATAAAAAACACTGGAATTTGTTAAATCTAATGTAATTATACATATACTCAAATATCAAACATAAGAACTTTAATTTCATTTAGCTGTATTGAAACGAAATCACTCATAACAGTAAACCAATGTACGAGTCCACTTTTACTGAAAGACTATACAATCATAATAAACTTGTAACAGGTTGAAGTAGATCTATATGCAACAGTAATGAGCTAGAGATGCATTCCGTGCATTTCTGGTCTAATGTGGTTAATGCATAAACCATAGCGAAGTGATTAGCTCACCAATCAAGTGCATACATCTATCACATTCCTATCAAGCATAATGCCCCAGTATTAACCAATCAAAGTCCCCACATCACATGCACAACCCCTGGTAGCCAATCACATGATGTGTTGGACCAATAGCAGTATGACATGTAAGAATGAATTCATACTCAGCTCCCACCTTGTCTAGACAGTTACTTATTGGTGCGATTAAGATGAGACTAGTACCAATCCAAGACAGTGTGCCCTTCTACCTGTAATAACCACAGTTCCTGCTGTTTGCTATTTGGCACTTAACAGTCTGATGGTTTTTCTGGAGGTTCTACTTTCATAGAGCATGCTCCTCCTTTTATACCTAATACCTAACCACCAGCATATCAAAGCTATTTATGATTGTTCTTGTATTGCAAAGTTTCTTAGATGTGTTTCAAGATTAACTCCCAAGTTTCAAGTCTAGTGTCATTTACTAGTGTTTCCTGCATGTCTACCATAGTGTGTTATGTGTAACTCCTCAGTTGTGTATTTCAACAGTGTTCCAGTACTCTGTGTATGAACTTCTAGTCCCACCTATGAGTCAATGGCAGAAAGTGTAGCTATGCATTCTTTAGACTTGATGGAGGCTTACCATTCTGTGAATGTGAGCTCCCCAGCTGTTCAACAATAACTCTCTGTTCCTGTTTGCATTCAACTAGTCTTAGGAGTAACAATAAAGACTGTACTGAAACTAAGTAATCATATTCTTCCAGTGCAGGTGCCTCTATGGAGACACTAGATTGTCAATCTATTGATTTACTGCAATGGTACTGGAGCTCTCAGTGAACTCCCCACACATCTCCAACTACCACCCAGCATTACAGACTAGAGCTCCTCCCTTCACATGAACAACTGCTGTCACCCCCTGAGATTAAGGAACTAATGCTCTGACTGCTGACCATGAGGAGCTCAGTTTAGGACTGGTATTGAGTAAACTCCCCAAAGTAAAAGTTGGTGACAAACTGTTCTGGAGACCAAAATAGAGAATTGAGAAAAATTAACATTGATTAGTTGAGTGATAACACAAAAAACGTTACACTGTGGTGATAGACAGTGTACAAATACAAAGGAAAAGTGTCTTTCAAAAGATTCTATGAGAAGACGCCTTGATCCTTATTGCAAAAAACAGTATCCTTAAATCTGACCTGAGGTTTGGTCTTAATTAGACTGGGTTGTCAACAATAGATTACATCTTTGTCTAAATATCCCACAAAAGAGATAGGATCAAAGTAAGACCAGGTAAGAGAATAAAAGGATCTGTCACAGTTGAGTTGACCACAGGTGGCAGGTGAGAAGTTAATCCAGGTAAGTAAAACTTTACTCAATTTTTTTTTTTTTTTTTTGGACGCAGCGATTGTTTTTGAAACATTTTCAACTCGCAAGGTATTATTTTTTCAGATCATTTTCACAAAGAGTGTTCTCAATGCAGAAATTACTGATTCGACTGTAATCCTGCAGAACATCAGACTGGAAATTGAGAGGTTGTTGGTGCAATTCCCAAGATTGATTCTCCATTAAATTTAATACATTTGATAAAATTATATTCTCTGCATTTATTCAGGTCCTAACTGCTCTTATGTCTTCTAGACAATCACTTATGGCCATGGAAAACCCTTCTATCTAGTTCTTTATCTGAATCACTTCAAATACAAGACAGCCTCTTGGTCATTGGACTTCACCCCCTGTGGACAAATTCACACACGTGACTGATAATATTGCCTTCCCTCGTACTTCGTATGTGGTCGGCCACAATAATAAACTTTGAACAGGTTTATAAAAAGTGGGCAAACAGGGCAGAATGGAATCGCGGGTTATATTCAAATGGAAAGAATAACTTGTTATCTTGGCATAAACAAACTAAGTTTCTTTCAGAATTTTGATTGTGTCATTATCCACCAAAATATAGATATAGGAATTGAAAAAGTACTCAATTTTGACTTTTTCTGTCGAGACAACGAGTCAGTTGTTTCGTTTGAATTTTTGGCATAACTGAACTTCTTCCACCACATTATTTTGACAACTTTGTGACAATTTTTGAACCATATAGGGATCAGAACTTGTCTCCAATATTTATTTACTATAGAATAAAGATATTTGTGACAATTTTAGTCCTTTAACTGTCTCCAATAGATCTATAATTCTTTAAATGTTAGAAGCTCTCCATTTTTGTTTCCCATGAAATCTAATACTTTAACTTAATAAATAAACTTTGAGACAATTTTTAAATTCTATAAGGAATAAAAATTGTCTCAAATACCTTTATTCTAAAGTAAATAAATAAAGGAGACAATTTCTGATCCCTATAGGATTCAAAAATTGTCTCTAAAATGTTTTACAATTGAAATAATAGGTAAAGAATTTGATTTTGGATGTAACCAAAATGGTGTTGGTGAGGCTTGTTCAACAACAAAAATCTACATTAAATAGAGGAAAAATGGCAAAATAACTTGTTGAATAAATCATAATATACTCCTAAAATATGTCTCCGACAATCTGAAACGCTTATAGTGTATTTAGATTGTCCCACAAGTGAAAAGAATAAGGAAAAACTCTGTGGCGGAAGAAGTTCAGTTATGCCAAATGTTTTCCCTAAGGTAGACATGAAACTTCTTTGTGATGATCTCCACTTGTCATATGATCCTTTTATTACCAAGGCACTTTATGTGTTAATTATTTATTACTAAATTATACGTATTTCAACCAGGTTCAATAATATTATTTCAAGTAGCCATTAGCTGCAAAATTTAAATTGTGATAATTCTAAAAAATAGTGCACTCGATATCTGCAGATCTGTCAGATTTCCTTATGTTTTCCTAACGTTTCCTAACGTTTTCTAACCTTCTTAACGTTTTTTATTGGATCTTCATTGGAAACAGTTGAGTTATTCCGAGTTGAATTCTATAGAATTTGTAGAATACTATTTTTGGTCATTCTCATTTTTAAGGTTACTGAAAATAGTATTCTAGGATTTCCATGGATTGTAGATTCTACAGAACCCAATTTGAAAAAAAAAAACTCTAATCTAATGCTGAAAAGCAAAGTAAGGACGGTAAATGCGTTGTCATTCAAGAGATGTATATAGTGTACAAAAATTAAAGGTCAAAACACAAAATAACTTGCATTTGATGAGAAATATATTTGTCACCTTGTTAATAGAACATCTGTTATTAAATTCATAATTTACATATGGAATATTCGTAAAAGATAACTACTTAAAAAAGTGTAAAATAAGTCTAAATTGGACTGGGTGCGTTAATTAATTTCTATATGTATGTATATGTATATGTATTTGATTTCATGCACATTAATTTGCACTTTACACTATAAATAAACACTGTTTGAGTTTGTTGCAGTCCTACAAGTATTTGTCTTTTCCAGATCTATAACTAACCGTGCAGCAGCCGAACAAGATGAAATCGTTTGTGATCTTACTGGTTACGATGTGTGTTTGCGCTCAGGCCTTAACAGGCTGGAAGGTCAGTATAAAACACTCTTTTCCGTGCAGCTGAGGAAATCAAAAGAATTGGAATAGTTCGTTTTTAATTTCACTGATGGCGCCATTTGACAGAAATTATGCAGTGAAGTGTAAAAAGAAAGCAAGTGATAAATAAAAGTGATAAAACGTCTTCCTTCAATATGAACATAAATTATGATAATGCCTTGAAATGACATAAGGTGACATTACATACAATAACAATAACATACCCAAATTTAAATTTCAAAAATAGCATTGAGTCTATGGAGCGATTTCCTCCTCTGACTCTACAAAATGTATTTTCCCTGACACAGACAGAACTCGATTACGTTGATTTGTACTTGAGGTTGTGCTACATAGCACATGCACAACGCTACAAACAACTGTTAAGGACCATTCACGCTGCACGATTTGCGACTGCGATTTGTTTTTGCTTCCAATGGGCTGAATTGAGGCTGCGGTGTTGTTTCAATAGCACAATGTAAACACTTGCATTGATTCTTTTATAACCCATTGGTTGTGATAGGAAAAATTGCAGCCGCCATCGGACCATGTAAATGAGCCTTTACCTTGGTCTGAAGGTTTCAGTTTATTTCATCAAACAGTATTATCACATTTGGTTCAAATTTTTACCTTGCAGTGGGAAGACAAGGACCACGCTGTGTTGAAAGTGCCCTCAGGTAAGAACTATTCTAAAAATATTACCTTTGGTTGAATGCAAAAGATCAAAATCACAATTATTAGCAATCATCGCTAATTTTTCTTAAGTAGAATTCTCGAATATTTCAGTAAATTTTAACCTTTATTAAAAGTCCCGTCAAAATAATGATCTATACCTGTCTTAAAATGATATCTACATTTCATTAACCCCAAAAAAAAACATTAAACAACCATTGAAAATCCGTCGCAAATTAGACCATTATGCAATAAGTTTTTAGCGATGATTGCTTGTAATGCATTAGATCTAAATCTGATTATGACTTTAAAACTTCTGTTGAGTACTTAAAAACAGCAGATTAATGACATCAAGGTTCCTTCACCCTGAGCGCAGAATTTTCCTTGCGTGTGTCGCCACTTCTAGAAACCGACATTTGACAGGTTAAATCGATTAGGTCGAAATTACGTTTTAGCTTTTAGTTTCTCTGTTTCAACAGGACCAGCAGTTAAGCCTAAAGCACCAACTAAACCCGGAGCAAAAATAACTTGGCCTGAAGCGTTGTACCATGTGTATAGAATCAAATCTGGAGCCTCAACTGGATCTGTATCTGGAGATAAAAGAGACGCCTACAACGCAGGAAAAGCTAGACTTGCAGCTGCAACAAACCCCTACGCTTTAGTTAAGCCTGGAAAGGGGCTTAAACCAGCGGCTAAACCTGTAGCTTGGCCGAACCCTACATGGTATGACCCTGAATTATGGAATATATTGAAAAGTATGTATGGAACCTCAAAACAAGCAGCCAAAAAGAAACAAGCAGCTAAGAAAACGAGATACTAAAGAACATACAGGGCCCGGAAATGACCTCACAGGACCAGGAAATGACCCAACATGACCCGGAAACGACCTATTTAATTATTTGTTTTGTTTAGTTTGTTGCGCAACACAATCTGTTAATAAATTTTGTTGAAGCATTCATGACAGTTCAGTGTTGTTATTTCGTCCATCTATTTGGCAAATCTTAAATAATTAGATTGAGCCAGCCTGATCTGCAAGTACGTAAATCGAAAGGCTCGGCTGCCATGCCAGCCGCCAAGAGTTCAGCAGGTGCCGCCCCACAGATGCGTGTAGATCAGCATATACATAAGGAGAAAGTTTGTAGATTACAGGTTTGTTGTATTGGTAAATGACATAGGTTTTGAAAAGTAATGAGGCTTGATGGAGCAGATGTATTTAGTACCCCACCATTATGCACAAAAAGAAAACCAGATGGTATCACCTTCTAATCATTTTCCACAATGCCCTACGGTGGATAGAATTCTTCAAGCTTTGCAGTGAGAATCCAAGATCCACTTGAACTTAATCTGATTTGTCGTTTGAGTCCCTTCATCAAGTCAATGAATTTATATCGTTGGAAGGTGCTAAACCAATATATTGCAATTTTCTCAGCTACATTGTTTCACAAAAATGTTAAAAAGCAAACCCCCACGAAGCACAGCTTATTTCTGATCATGTGACGAGGTATTTATGTTTCCAAAAAAGCGCAAGTTATAGTCCCTAGTTTTCTGCCCCCCCCCCTTAGAACTACTGCATTGTATTCTTCCGATGGACCCGAACATACAGAGGCTTGTCATCCGAGCTTTACCGGAACCATAAGAAATTTGCGATGTCGCATTAGAGGTATAAAATTCAGCAATAAAATGTGATTTCAGTCTGATACCCGCCTTACTCAGCAAACTGAGACTTCACGAATCCTCATATTATTGATTCTATCCAAATCATCCAAATTTGAAAAAGTCAAGTGGTGCGTGAGCAAGCACATTTCAGGATAAACCAAGGTTCCCGATTAAATTTCATTTGAGGTGGCATTTAGATCTACTGTTTTATTTTTTTTTCTCTCTTTCTTAACAGCCCGTGGGACAAAAAAAGCCAACCGAACCGAACATTACGATAGTAATGGGCTCAGTAGTGGGCTCAGTATAGTTTTTTTTCCAAAAATACGGGTAGAAAATTGATACTACAGTGCTTCGAATTATGTCGAATAAGATAGATAATAAAGTATTGAAAAAACGATTTAGATCACTAGCGGCAATGCTCTTGCTGAATGGTCTGAATGGTGCCATTGAGATAAGATAAATGCATTCCTTTCCAAGCGGGATGCTGCTCTCGCTTACGCTATCGCTTCGTGTGGATAGACCCTTTACGTAAATCAGGATCCTGTAGCTCATAGGATTTGTTTTTGAGAATTATATAGATTCAGTCATTGGTAGAGGCTGCATAATTAAAAATCTGAGAATTCTAAATGGGACGATTCAGAATTTTTCGTCCACCTCACAGAAGTCTAATTCTTTTATAAACTTTCAGAACTGATCGTTGTATTTACCAAAAGTGTGCAGTATTCGAATTTGAAATCCCACTATTTTCAGCGCATTCTTGTGTGTGGAACAACTGAGAAAATAAAAGAAGTAGTTATACTTACAGAACATGTTCTCAGTATAAGCACAGCGAGGTATGAGCCAGCGTCCTCAATTGCACCCGTATCATATCACCCAAGGAGAGAACTTCAATAAAAATTTGTAAGCGACACTGTCAGATATCTGTTCAGAAGCTATGATCGGAAGAATAATACTTGCAAAGAGTTTCCAAAAATAAGGAACAAGAACACGTTTTTTTCTCTGAATAAACCCACTTAGTTCACTGGTTTTCTTTTCTCTGGGAAGTTTTATTTGTGGACAAGATTTTCTCTGTTTATCTCTGAGGATGCCCTTTTAAGGACAGGGTTTTAAAAAATCTCTTTTGTATCGAGGGTATTTTCCCTGAAGAGACCCTTTTAATGGACAAGTCTTGTTGTTCTCTGAGAAAGACCATTATAGGAGAAGGTTTGTTTTTTTTTTTCTATGAGCAGTACATTTTTCGGACAAGCTTTGTTTTTTGGACAGACCTTCCTTTTTGGACACTTTAGCGCAGATATGTTAGTGGGACAAATTTTCTTTTGAACACGTTGTTATTGAAGATGAATCCATGTGATTATCATTTACTCATTTAGTGTAATGTATACCATTCGACTTTTCTCAATTTGAGTTAAAACTTGAAAGTGTCAAATTAGTAGCATTTAATGGCGACAACTGATTTAAGTTTAGTAGTTCATAGAAGATTTTCAGTGAAATGTCTTCCGACAAGACTGGGATTATGTTTACATCTTCACATCATCACATTTCAGAGAATATCTAGAATATCATTTCTGACTGGGCGCCTCACAATAGCATTACAATGCATACATTCAGACCTGCTGGATACAAAACAGCCGAAATTAACCGAAATTAACCGAATTGAGCACAGCCATGAAAACTCATGACAAAACAAATACTTGCACGATGTGGTAGTGTCTCATTGTGGTGATTTTAACCAAACCCACTTTTTTTAGGGTCCCTAAACCATTTTTGTTGTTGTGAATGGGAGACCTTTTTCATAATGTTTATCAATTAAAATTGTGGCATTGTCAAAATCGATAGGGAAAATTTTACAGCAAAGGCTCCTCTATCATTACTAAAGAAGAGTATCCTTAAATCTGACCTGAGGTGTGGCCTTAATTGGCAGGGATTGTCAACAACAGATTACATCTTCATTAAACTTTTAGATAATTACTCTACAAAAGGGATGGGATCAAAGATAAGCCCAGGTAAGTAAATAAAAGGAGCCGCAGCAGGTAAGTTAATCACAAGCTACAGGTGAGAAGTTAATCCAGGTGAGTCAAACGTTTTAGATTAATCCTTGCTCAGGTGCCATAAATAAAAAGGTTGTGGACTACATTTCTGCCGTATTTTTGTCCAGTTCCGTCTACGTCTTTTCCTAATCACCGAGCCTTTGTAAAACTAATTTTATTTTTACAATGGAAAATTCAATACGGAAAAAATCCGATTCACATTTCTTATTTGAGTTTTTCGATGAATTCAATGAATTCAATGAATTTAAAATTTGGTGATGTAACTGAAAGAAGGTCACCTACATTTAGTGACTGCCACTATATAAAGGAAAATAATATTTAGTCTTGATTATTACTTGCTTTCTATGTTTTATATTTTTTGTTGCATATAAATACTGGTTACCATTTGTAAATATCACGTCATGATTTCAGTCTATTTATGGGAAGCATCTTGCATTTTATTTCATGGTGACCTGCTTACTTCATAGACACATCACTATAAATCCAATTCAGTGAATTCATCGAATTTGATGAACAAATTACAGAAAAACTCAAAGATCAAAGAAAGCAATTGTTTTTCCTATTTTGGTTTTGGATCATGCTAAATTAGATTTATTCATCTTTACTGCACATACGTACTGCAATTCACTGTGCATGGACAGGTGAAAGGTTTATTTGCACTGTCCATAGGTCAGTTCATTATTCATGGATAGCTAAAATATAAATTTGCATTATACATTGATAGTAAAAAATGACACGCATAGACAAAAATTAATAACCACTATCCACCGATAGAATCACTATCCGCAGACAGTTGAATACACTACATATACGTTTGAACAATTTTTTTTCAGAGACAGTAGATCCCACTGTCCAAGAAGCAGTTGTCTAATTCAACAAATTAGATGAATTCGCCTACTTTCAAAACCAAAATAGGAAAAACACGAATACGTCATTTTCTCTTTAAGTTGAATTTGATGAATTCAACCGCAAAATTAAGGTTCCTCGCTCGGCAGAAATGTAAAATCGGTTGTTCGAGAAAATTCTTTCTACTTTGTTTAATTCTTGTTTTTCGTAAATAACCAAAAACACAAAAATGACATATCTGACAATGACCACTTCCTTTACTGTAAATCACTGTCATCTAAGTAAACAAAGGTACCAAGTACATACATATTTTTCAGATTTATTGGTAACGGTGGAACAGACGACAGGATGAAGATGCTGTCCTGCCTGCTGGTGGTTGTGTGCCTCAGCACTGAAATGGTCAATGCAAATGTATCGGACAATTTAACAGGTTTAGATGTAAGTGTTTGCTTGCAATATAAAAATTTGTCACAAAGTTTTTTCAGAAATCCGTGCAAGAATATGTAACTGGCACTATTTAGTTGAAAAATTAGCCCGGTGGTCACAATTATGAAAATATGATTTGGGCCACCGTAATTATACAACCTAGTTTTTCACGATAGACATTTCTGAGAGATCTGTCAGATTTGCCTATCATGAAAAACCCGAATGTTGTCAGATCTGGAACCTTTGTGTTTCAGTTTAAGCTTTATTTTGTCTCAATAACTTGTTATGTCAATTCTTTTAATACACATTAATGATTAGAAGTTTGAGTAGCATATCCCACCAAACTTATCAGTGACTGTAAATAAATTAACACAGGAAAACCAAAGAAAGAAGTAATTGCCAGATCTGTCAACTTTGTGTTCCCGAAACAGGTTTTCCGTATCAATTTGTATATTCTGCTGTATCTTTTTCATTTTTTACATTTTCACTTCAAATAAAAATTAAAATGTGTAGAATGCACACTGTATTCCATATTTACTTTGAAACTATTCAGTACTTAGTTGCAGAATTTAATATGGTCCAAAAATTCAAGTATACAAATAAGGTAGGTGTTACATCTTTACAAATTTTTGGACAAAATAAAATCAGGACAGCAGTACAGATAACTTAAGAGATATAAACTTTATAATTTGATCATATGTACAAATTTTTATTTTAATTTAAAACAAAGATACCCATTTAAGAGGTGTAATTAACATGATTGATGTTTAACCAGTAATTGATATGAAAAACCTGTATCGAGTAAGTTAGAAAAAAACTCGCCTCTTTCACACCTTTAGTGAATAAAGTTGCAGGTCCAAATTTTTCTCCCACTGGTAATGTGCTTGAAAAAGAAGATCACTTTGAAGACACCCTAGAAATGTATAAAATTGACTTTTTATTCATCTGGGGGAAGACAAAAAAATGGAACCTGGTTTTTTATAACTTCTTTCGTGAAACAGCGCGAAGAAAACCAGGCCGGGTATCTCAGATTAGTTTCAGGTAGGTACTGCACTCTTACGGAATAATCTAGCTTTTTACGGAACAAAATAAATTTTGTTTGCCCCCCGTTCGGTTTGAATCCACAACCTCGGACCATTACTGGCTTAAATGGCTTGAGATATTAGATACGCTGCTCGGAATATCATTCGACATAAGAGGAACACTTCCGTGAATTACATTTAAAATTGGCTCTGAAAACTAAAACTTTATTGCCAGCAACATCTACCGATTTTTTGAAATTTATTATGTTGAAAGTGTTTCTTACCGCGTTTCTCTGTTACAGCTGTGAGGAATGCAGTGGTGAATGGATTGACATTTGATGACGTCATGGTGATCAACTTTAATCAAACTTAAAATAGAAATTATCAACATTTGTTAACATTTGTTGACTCTACGAAAAAAAAACATCAAAATTTGTAAACTACACAATTAAAATATACAATACAAAGCCGTACATTTCATACATCTAATCTTTTTCTCCAAATGCAAATCATGGGTGGATCCAGGACTTGCCTTAGGAGGGGGGAACCAAATTGTCAGAAGGGGGAATCAGCCTGATGCATTTTATACATTTTCTGAGAAACCTCAGGATATTAAAGAAATTTTGGTCTGTAGGGGGCGCGCACCACGAGTCCCCCTCAGCCACCTCAGATGTTCCATTCGAGTTTATCCTAATGAGATTCTGCAGAATTCTACAGAATTTAAAATAAAAATTCATGAAAAGTGGTATTTGAACCCACTACCTATCGCTTGAGAGTTAGAGCTGCTAGTAGGGTGCCACAGAGACACATATAACCAGGGACAACATTTAAATGGATCCTTATTCATTCTTCAGTGATTTATCACATTCTATAGAATGCCATAGAATTCTACAGAATACATCTTCATAAGGAAAAACTCGACTGCAAAAGTCGGCAATCGGTGCAATTTATTGCACTACTAGTCACTTAGAATCTTATCACACGTATTTTATCGCACCTTAGTATTGTTGGTTTTTTTGTTATTATTTTTACCAGAGAGGCTGTACAGATAGATTGGATTTGTCTGGTGATATAGAACTTGAATTACGCTGTCAATACTGGATGAGTAAGTACTTCCATGATCGCTTTGCTGGTTTGTGGAAAAAAGAGTATGATATCATTTTAAGCCAATGGGGTGAATATGACTTCATTAAATGCTGTATGAAGCATTTTTACAGTTTTTCTTATATTTTCTTCGGTAACTCAGATCACTCTTGACTAGACGTTATTAATCTTTTGAAAATAATTACTTGAATATGACGTCCCAGTATAACTCCGGAATCAGTTTTTTTCTATTTAAATCAAGAATCTGGTTGGATTGGTTTGTCTTCAGGCTCAATGCAGCTGTGGCTGAAGTTATAAGTGGAGGTGGAGATGGAACTGAAGCTGAGGTTGGCACTAGAGCCGCAGCTCGCCCAGATATATCTGGGTTGAGGGCTGCAATACTAGCTTATCCGGCGGATAAGCTTGGAGCTGTACCAAAACCTGGAGGAAAACCTGAAAGTGCGTTTTGGCATGATCTATAAACCAGCAGATGTACAAAAACCGAAGATGAAACCTAAGCCTGGAGCTAAATCAGGAAGTAAAGTCGGAACTACGTCTTTGCATGATTTCGCAGCTTCCGCTGGTTGGTTTAACCCTGCATCTGTCCTTAAACAAGCAGACAAAACAAAAGGGAGACACGAGACTAGAGCTGTTCCAGGGGATGAAACTGCGTCTCGCATCGCAGATATATCTGAGGCGGCAGCTGCAGTTCTAAGTGCATACTCTAATGCGGCAGATGTACAAAAACCGAAGATAACACCTAAGCCTGGAGCTAAACCAGGAAGTAAACCTGCAATGTCGTTAAAACCTGGAGCTGCACCAAAACCAGGAAGTAAGTTAAAACCTGGAGCTGCACCAAAACCAGGAAGTAAGTTAAAGCCTGGAGCTGCACCAAAACCAGGAAGTAAGTTAAAACCTGCAGCTGCACCAAAACCAGGAAGTAAACTTGGAGCTGTGTCCTGGCGTGATCTTGCAGCTTTAATTGGTTTTAATTGGTGGGTTTGAACATGCATCAGTCTTAAGGCCAATAGACAAAACAAAAGCTGGACGCGAAACTAGGTCTGTAGGTGCCGAAGAAGCAACAGAAGCAAAAACCATAGCTGAAGCAAAAGCTTATGAGGAAGCTAAAAGAAGAAAAGCCCAAGCTTACAAAGTAAAAACCATAGGTGAACTTAAACCCGAAGATAGAGCAGGAAAACTAAGAGTCAAGTCTACATATAAAGCTGCTGATGAAGTGAAATTCACAAAAGCAATGGCTGAGCTTAAAGCCGCTGCTGCTGAGGCTCTAAAATTAAAATCTGCATCTGCAGCTAGAGGGAAAGCTAAACTCAAAGCCACAAGTTTGTAAATAAAAGATACCTAACGAATCACAAAACATCAGTCACGCCCCACCCGACCTGGAAATGACGTCACACGACCCGGAAATAATGACCTTAATAACCTTGACCTTTGACCTTGAACATTGCACCAATTGAAGTTCTTCGCCGTATCTGTTCAGTTATTTATTCGATTTAGTTTGTTGCGCAATATATTATGTTAATAAACCTAGTTCAAGCATTAAAATTCATCTTTGTTATCTTAAGCTTCCTCAAATTGATGATTTCCGGTTCCGGTTGCGTTTCCATTACGAGATTACGAGATTCCAATATGAGAGTTGTATTGCATTCCATTATAATCTAGTTTTTGGCGATAGATGATTTGGCAGACATAAATTTAAATCTTTCAGATGATTACAGATATAAAAGTTACAACTGAAGAGCTATAAAAATGACCGACCTCTGCTTGAATTGATACAAATTACTTAAAAAATAGACAACGATACAGCCTGGTGGGTTGGATTAGACCTTGAATGGAAAGTTAAAAGAGTTAAACTTGCCATGAGAGGTCTCATCCAACCCACCACTACCTGTAGAATTGTCTATTTTAATTCTACCATGTATTGTAGTCAAATTACATGAGAAATAACTGAAATTTCATCTTTCTGTAGATCTAGTACTCCATTTTGAATTTGATTTTTCACAGTCAGCAACAATTTTTTTCAAAGTGCAAACTGAAACCCAACCTACCTTTTCAACTCACCACTGCCAACTCACCCCCCTGTACCCCATGTGACTCAT
>JBCAUG010470770.1:0-15525 GCA_038406175.1 Haplosyllis leylae
AGATTACTCTCCTTCTATTTATAATGTACAGTTTTATCAAATTTAAAGTATTAGTAAGTCTCCCTAAAAGTTTCCATAGTCCACTTGGCTGTGAGAATGTATTGCAATTGAACTGACTATGTTTTTTAAATTTAAACAAAAATGGACTACTTTTAGAAACAATCTCATACTCATGCCTTTGACGCTTCAGTATAGCAATGAAAATACGTTTAATTTGGTTCCAGATGCTTGTGGAGGGTATCTGGATTCAGCGAATGGAACAATTCACAGTCCGTCCTATCCAGATTTCTATCCGTCCAATAAGAACTGCGTGTGGCAGATAGTAGCTCCAGAACAGTACCGGATCACAGTAAACTTCACCCGATTTGATCTGGAGGGGAATAATGTGAGTAGACTTTTCATCTTAGAACTTTGAAATACATTTGAGCTTAGTTGGGCTTCTACGCAAATTAATCTAAACCCAGCGAACAGATAACTGAATTTGCTTCTCGAAGTACATTTCTTTGTTTTGTGTTTTGAATGATTTCAACAAAAATAACTACTTGCAAGAAATCTATTACGTTGTCCCTTTAATAACACATTAAAAATTCAAACACCATATTTATATCATTCATTATGAGGTGAAATAATTTTGGTGTCGTCTTAATATTGAGAGAAGTGAAAGAATGCAAAAAAATGTAAATAAAACATGGACAGAAATAGTAGTAAAAAGTTCCTGGAATTTTTGGTATTTTCTGAGGCCTGATGAGACTTTCACCAAAGGCAGTTCTAGCAACAAGTAACAATCAGGAAAAAATCTTATGAGTCAAAACTCCCCGGAGCCCAAGTCAAGATTTGCACACTTGAAATAGACGGTGTGAAAACGATAAGTGTTCCCAACTGGGCTGTTCTGTGAAATATTCGAATTGTGAAGACTCATATGTTTGAAAGAATGTTGAAATATTGGTTTGCGAAAATTTTTACTTTGTTTTGTTTTTCGCGGTAAAGAATTTACAGTTCAAACAAATAATTTGGCCTTTGTTTCTCTCGAAATTATCTGAAACAAATGCCGAAAGTACCAAAGAATATCGAAAGCATGGTCGAAGGATCGTTTTTTGTGTTGGTCTGTTGGCATTTTCTGATTTTGCCCAAGAGGAAAACAAAATGAAGTGCCAGAACATTGTAAATGGTAATGACTTGTATAGTTTGTGGGGGTTTTTCAAATGAACACTGATTTCCTCCGGGTCATATCAGCAGCATTTCGGGCCATGATCGATCAAGACCCAATAAGCATCCGCCGTATTCTTCCTAGATGGTGCTCACTGTCTGTATTTTTATACTTTTAATTTTTAGATTTATTTATTTCTACACGTCCAAAGCAAGGAAAGAAATAAGCTAATTATACAGTAAAGTTAGTTGTGAAAAGTGCCCACGTTTCGTCACCTACATTTATTAAATTAAATACAAAGTGAAGAAAACAGCAGGAAAACTCCGTGTCAAAATGTTCATAGAAATAAGATTAAAAAACCCTCATATTACATTTCCACTTTTGCCTTGAATTTCTCAAACTTAGGTTGATCAATAGTTGCCTCACTATTTGGAGCTGTAATTTGGGATGTGCGGTAATCGTATCATATTGATGGGTGAGCTATTGTTAACTGATGGGTGAGCTATTGTTAACATACATTTCTTGATACTATTCTTGGAAAACAGTTTACCGGACCTAAGAGAACATTAACAGAATACAATAAAAGACATGCAGAAGCTGCAAAATCCTCCACAAAGTGCAGATTTTTTTAAACCTGAAATTTCATGCTGTGATTATTTCGAGGTAAAAACCCAAAGGTTTAGTTTTCGGACAGCCGTCACATATTCCCTCCATCCACTTTTTGAGATATTGTCTTGAAAAAATATTCCTGATTTCTGTTCCTTTCTATCATCTTGCTTGCCAAAATAGAAACCAAAACTACATGTATTATTTAGTAGAGACTGTTCGCAATAAACCCTGTGTTGTTTTTATTTATCAATAAATCTATTTTTACGCGTGGCAGGAAATGTACCATGCAAGTATTGCGATTTATTATTCTTGAAACAATCAATATGGAAACCAAAAACAAATGTTTCGCGTCAAACAAAGGAAGTGAAAATAAATAAAACAAAAAGTCAAAGATTCGAATAAACTTTTCTCGAGACAGAATTGTATCCATAAGAATTAAAACAAAGACAATGGTACGTATGTACAAGAAATCTCCATTTAGGAACATCACGCATTCTGTATTTAGTCAAAATTCGACCATTTTTATCCCTGCAGGCGAAATTGCTTAATCCTACACAGTCGGTTTCGCTTAATTCCTCACTCTTATTCTGAAAACATCTAACACAAATTTTGTGGGTTCTATTTTATTTCTAGGAAAACTCAATTTTAGAAGTGACAGAATTAACCCACAACTGGTCCCGGGAGGATTCCAGGAATGAATTCCTTTACACAGTTACGAGTCTCTATTTCCAGGGTGCAAATTGTGAAAAACATACTGACGCAAACATGATACCGTGGATATTTTTACCTTCAACATTCCCTGTTATTGTGTTGTCGCTGTGAAACATGTTTTTTGAAATATCGCAAAACAACTTTGAGAGAAAAATATTGAGTTAGTGGGTGTTTATAATATCAACTTTCATTTTTTGGTTTAAAAAAAAACCTACAAACATCCGCATGCCACTGAAGTATAACAAAATTGAAGTCATCCTGTAAAAAGCGCAGGACAGCTGTTCTGAAAGGGTAGGACAGTGTTAAACTTTGAACGCCAATTTTTCGTCAGGATGTTTTTTACAGTCAGCACCCTGCATTTGGCCTTGCAAGTTAAGTTGCTTGTATTACAGACACCATTACTGTTGTGAAAACAAGTCCATATGTGCCATGTTTTTGCTTTCATCAAAGAGTATTTCATGCCTACAGAAGTGAGCAGCAGTAGGATTGTCTCATTTGGAAAATGGAATTTGATTTCAAGAGTGGGGTTTCCCGTGATAGAATTTACATTCATGGATTCATCTATGGTAAAGGCGTTCTACAGAACCATGATTCACCACAATTATCCCCTTTTGGTTACATGAACAAAACCTTCATATTTACAGTCTATTTGTTGGAATATTAAAATGAGCTGGTGATAGTTATTGTGTCATTTGGATGAGTAATGTTTTGATAAATATTTACTCATTCTATTCACCAATTGTAAGGAAAAAATACACAACTTTGGTATTTCCCAAAATTCGATATGATTTCTTATCAGAAATACTCTTTGACTATCAAATCCTTTCTGATTCATGAGCTTTAATCCTCGAGAAGGGGCAATGCCAAACTAGAGATAAAAACACAAGTCTTGGAGTCGCTTACCCTTGAGTCTGTTTTAATTAAAATGTTTTATGCATAGAAAGTCTAAGTAGAAAATAATAAGGATTGATACAGTTTTTACGCAAGTTAAGGTGGTATATTCTGCCATAGAATTTATTTCAGCACCCGTTCCTTCCATGTTTTCCTGTAGGCTTGTTTGGAGGTTTATTTGCACAGTTCAGGAACTTATTAAGTACTGCGATGCATTTTTATGTGATTTCAATGCAAGACTTCTAAGAATGCCTTAAAATTTTAAAGCATTTTGTAGAAATTTAGAAAGTTAGTTTAGGTAAGCATGGGCATTATTTGTTATTGTCAGTTTATTTTGTGTCAAAACGTGGCTGTCCAAAGATTGTGCTAAAATTTAAGTTTTACATAATTGAGAAAGTATAAGGAAAATTACAAAAGGTCATCAGAATTCCAAGGTGATGGTAATGTCAATATTTATATTGTGCAAACTTACTACATGATAAGACAAGACAGCTGGATTTTTAATCCGACTCAGGTGACCAGAGCCATCCATGAATATCCTTGATGTCTCCTGACCCCGGGCAACGGTATCTCAGGCTAGATCTAAATTGTGTATGATAGTCACCAAATTTAATATGTACTTATCGATGAGATTCTCTTTTTGGAGTCCCTCAGCAGACAGGTGTTTGAAACAGGTCCCTGAATATTATTTATGAGTTGCAGTTAAATGCCCAACATTTTGCTTAAGATCGGTTAAAATTTATATTGTTTATCTGTTTTGTATATCGCGACGAATTTGACAGGTCACCCAAGGCAGAGAAACTGTTGTATACACGTGACTTCAGTTGTATTTGAATATAACGTTAGCCCAACGATGTATATACGTGTTAGTAATATACATCGTTGCGTTAGCCACATAACACCAACTTCCTTCTGATTAGCAATTAAACCTTTCGAAGTACAGTCTGTAGATTTTCAGTCGGAGCATATCACGTGTTGTTAAATGTACAGAGGAAATGTTAGGAGGAAACGTGACTTTAGCTAAGCCATGTTTTAGGTAATAGCAATTACTCAACTGATTGTTTAATTCAATTTATATTAGGCATTTAAGTTCAAGTCAATAAATTAACTATTAACTTACTTTCGATAGTACCCAGGGCAAGTCCTGTATTGATAAAGTTGAAGAACTTTTTCAGCAACTTTCAATGAAATGTTTAGTATATACTGATATAAACATTAGGCTAATAGGGCTAATCATGTTTTCAAAAGTCTTATCATACCAAAGAGTTATCACAAATCAACCTGCACTAAATCAGTCGGGCAAATACTAGCAGATTAAACTGAAGGATATTTGCAAGAGCAATGTTAAGTTTAATATCCCTATTAAGTCCACCACTTATGTTTCTGTAGTCACGTTGGCCTCAAAATCCTCATAAATAGTTCTTGGCAAATCACTTTTAAAATGAATAATACTACATTTTATCGATGAGTATTGCCATAAATTATCAAGTTAATTGTGTAAATGTTTGCTAAAAACTGGGAATAAAAAGTGTTTAATTTGGTTCAATCTGTTTTGCCCAATTTCTGTTCTGTTTGCACAATTTGCCATGCTGATCTTTGAGTCCATGGAAATCTTTCTGAGTTTATATAGCGCGACCTTTTTATATAGTGAATATATCGTGTGATGTTCCCAGAATTGAGTAGGTCAGTCATCAGAAGCTCGCCCTGTCCATTTTTAATTTGACCAGGTCCAGATAGGTTATTTTTAAACACAATCAAATGTAAAATCTAAGATTATTGCTAAGTAACCATTTGATGACAATCTTCTCTTTTTCTATTCTTTCCATAGCAAGATTGTGAATATGATTCCGTTGAGATTCGGAGTGGCCTTGATGCCAGCTCGAAGCTACATGGAACGTTTTGTGGGGGTCAAGTTCCCCAACCAATCACTTCAGAGGGAAATATGTTGAGAATTACGTTTAATACGGATAATACTGTGCAGAAAACTGGATTTGAAGCTGCATATTTTATGGGTTGGTCGACCAGATTTTTCAAATAATATTTTTGACTCTACAAGGCGTTAATTAAAAAAAAATAATGCAGACTCTACATTTGAATCAAATAAAAAAACTACAAAATTTGTTTCAAGCAAAATAAACAATCAGTACCTGTTGAATGAACACAATGTCTTCGTTTCATTTTATTATTGATCATTTTTAGACAAAGATGAATGTGCAGTGGACAATGGAGGATGTCAGCATATCTGTAAAAATACCGTCGGTTCCTACCAATGTGCCTGTCACAACGGTTTTCAGCTTCATGAAAACAAACATGACTGCAAAGAAGGTAAGCTTTTCATGTGGAATAATTTTATCTTCCAAAAAAGAATCTGGATTCCTTCAGTATGTTTACTTCATATAACAGAAATAATCTGACAAAATTTAACTAATTTCCAACCTTGAGATGACTGGATCCTCCTATCGACCGTAATTGTTAAATATCACCAAATAGGTTTTTCCCCCTTGGATGGCACTACATAGTCTACGCCCATTTCCATAGGGTTTTCACATTCTCATTTGACTCGTTCTTGTACGAAAAGTAAACAATTTCTTTGACAACGTGTTACATAGACAGTACTTGTCGGCAAAAGCATTAATATTCTTTTGAGAAAAAAGAAAACAAAAACGGTATTACAACACCATCCTTGGTTGAAAGTATACACTGTCAGATAAGATTATCTTGTTGTCATCTAGAATTCTCTCCTTCTCTGAATAAAAATGGATATTTATGACCGTAGTAATATTGCGAGATGCGATGAAAGTAACAAGAAATGGCTGGAAGGAAGTGAGAAGTCATGAACTCTCGATACTGTGCATGTTACACTTCAATCAATTTGATCAATAGCGTCTCCCGAGAACTGTGCAATCTCGTGTATGTTTCAGGTTACAATGACATATAAGGAGCTGCTGTCGATGGAAAGAGCGTGAATTTGTTTCTATAAAAAGAGCAGTTTTTATGCTGCGGAGGAAATGAGAATTTTGTTGAAAGAAGTGATGAAGTAGATTTAATATGGGGACAATAGGCCTACTGCCTTTATTGAGTCCGTTATACAAACATTAGTGCTTTGACTTTTTTCTTTTATAAATTTTATTAGTTTTGTAAGTTAGATATCATTGAAAATTTTACTCAGTGAACTTTTAGAAAAATCACTTGCCAAATTCGGACAGAGCAGCACTGTAGTTCAAGAACTGGGGGCGTACTGAATTTTGTAAACAGAGATGTTTACAGTTTCCTTGCCATGAAACAGTTTTATCACAGATCAAAAAGTTTATGACAAATGGCTGCAGGGTTATATGAATGCCCTAACAAAGATGTTATGAACAAATATATTGACAACAAAGAAAGTAAAGTAATCAAAACAGTAGTATATACCTCTTTAAATGTGAAACAGAAACTGCCATCATAGATGTATCAGTCATGAACCGTTCAACCATGAGCTCACCCCTGTTTGATGATGTTTTAATTTTCGTCGCATCAGAAAATAACTTTTAATTAATAATGTCTGTTCGACAAAAGAACTTGTGACCACAAATGAAGAATTTTAAAGAAATTCGTTGAGCACAAATCTGAAACAGATTTGAAAAGTTAGACAAATATCGACAAGAGTTTTTTCATCGATGCACGGTAGAGTTATGATATCGTACAATTCTTGTGTTGAAAACAGCAAGGACCTCATAGATCAATAGAATAATTTACGCTCAAAGAGAAGAGCTTCACAGTGGATGTGTTTTATTTTATATTCGCGCACATGCCAAGAAGCCATAAGACAAGATTGGTGCCAAAAAGGGCAGTAAGGCAATCTTTGATGTGGTAATATTGATTTGTTAGATCTGTTTTAGAGGGATAACTTGGGGTTTCGTAATTGGGAAGAACACTATTTTCATTCAGATCTATTTCAGTTGACAGAACTTAAATTATGTAAAATGTTTTCGCGTGCACAAACAATGTGTTGCTGTGTGTTTCAGACTGTTCAATGACATTTGGGTTTAAAATGAGAGAAAACGAGGCACCCCGAACTAGGCTTCAAAATGCCATAGCATTGAAGGAGGGGAAGGTTGAGGTCTTCAAAGATAAAGTATTCCCCAGCCTGGCCTGAGATATCTGGTGAACAAATATGCCAAATGCCTAGAAAATTATACACTATATGCCCGCCATCTTATGGATCTGAAGCATAATGACACTGAAACTTCTGGCCAAAGTTTGCAAGAAATGGGAAAAATTGGGTTTGAGGTTTAAGAGATTGACTTGCGTGCTTATCCACAATTATACTATAGGCACGTTAGAAGACAACCTAGCCACAGCCTGGCACAGGAAAAGGAAGTCTCAAATCAAGTGCATTTGTTCGATTATTATCTATCTCTACATTCAGAGGGGTATTCACGCTTTTTTTAAAAGTTGTGTGTACATTTTACTGTTACTTTTAGTATTGCAACTTGCACACGTTCATAAGGAAAACTTTTGGTCTCGAATTCCTTGCTTCAAACAGGTGAATGCACTGAAAGTAGGACGACTTTTTATGGTGAACTCTATGAGTACTAAATGCCATTTTAGTGCACAACTGTTGCTGTTCTGCGACGGGTCCTTGGCCACTGTAACAGATACAGAAAAATGTCCAAGAACAATTCCTCAATGACAGTCCATTTTTTATTTTATATAACCTTGATCCTACTACATCACTGTTGTTTTCAAGAATAATTTATTATTTTGTTGATAATACACTTTACCTCTCATACAATAAAAACATTCATCAGAAATTGGAAGTTTAAATTTGACTACTACTATATAAATTGGCATTGACAAAGCAACTCTATTGTCCTACCAAACATTTTAAGCTGTTTCAGATTTATTTGGTGTAATATAATAACACAATTGTAATGGACCATTCCCGCCTTGAAACATTTATAATATTGATATTAGCTAAACAAAAAAAATCACCGGGTGTCAAATATTCCGACAAAAAATTGTCATTTGTGTCCGGTTGCGACCAAAACAGTATTTAAATGTTGTCTCACAGCCTTGATTGCGAGAGGGGATGTATACGAAAACATTTAATGATGAATTATTCTTGTTTGTGAGATTTACCCACGCAATGTCAAAGGATGAACAATTGTTTTACTCTACATGAATTTATCCTGAGGTTCACACATAGAGGATGGCTATATTAGGATCTAAGTCTCAGACTTGCAAGCAATGCAAGGTTAGCTCAGTAAGGAGAGCATCAGACTGAAATCTCACAGTCAAAAGATGAACAAATACTACATAAATGATTATCGGATCTAGGGGGCGCAAGGAACATGCAACCCCTCTCGGCCAAAATTTTCATGCAGTTTCGAAAAAAAAAATGGGTCAAATAGTGGGTTAGAGAGTCCCCCCCCCCCCTCCCGGTTGGCGGCTCGGTCTGGGAAATCCTGGATCCATCACTGTCAGAATGTATCCTGAGGTTATCACATGTTCGTATGAAAGAGAAATTCACTGAAATATTATAAAAAAGTTATTTCCCGTTGCATATTTACTTGAAGAACATTGGCCGAAAATGAAACTGATTATCTAACTATTTTGTCCTGTGAAGTCGAATACTCTAATCTTTTGATAACAAAGAAATTCGTGTGATGCGCTCATTCAAAAAAAAAAAAAAAAAAAGAAACTCGATTTTAAAATGAAGATGGCAGCACTTCTTGGTCACTAGGAAAATTTGAAGTTTTTTTCGTAAAGCTGCTATCAATTCTTGTGGACACATCTGCAAGTATGTGGATCAAAAAGGCTCAGCTGCCATACTGACCCCTACAGTGAGCAGGTGTCACACCAGAGGTGAGTCTGAGGATCACACAAGCAAGAAAGCATGCAAGGGAAAAACAGGGGTATCAGTGGCCCAACAAAAAAAAACTTATGTCATTCAAAACGTTTAAAAAAGAAAGGAAATTTTAACACTCTGCCGAATTTGCCATCGCCTAATGAATTTTTTTGTTTCAATACGAAGCAATGAATTAAGGGAAATTTAGTTAACTTCATTTGTGAAGCGAAGTCAATGTCGAAGTAGGATGTCCTCATTGAGAGAACATGGTCACATAAGATTGTGCAATGACCCGAAACCATGCTTTGGAAGTTGGCTACTTTTCCCTATATTCATTGGGTCGAGAACGTCTGTCTGAAAGATACTTTACTATATTCAACCTTCTTTTCTCATGTTTTATTTTAAATAGGAGGCTGTCAGCATGAGATTACGTCACCCACCGGACAAATTAACAGTCCTAACTGGCCGGACTTTTACCCCAGCAGAAAGGACTGTACTTGGCATTTTACTACCACCCCCGGCCACCGTATTCGCATGGTAAGAAATATTCCTTACATGGATCTAGGTATTTCTTCATTGCAACTTAAACCTTGACCAAGGCTAAAGGAGATATGATTCACTCTCGGATATTACTCTGGGCCTGTGGAACAAAAGATTGTAAAGATAGACAAAATCAGGGAATCCGAGGAAGAATTGATAATAAGTATTACAGCCTTTTGTTTTGTACCTTCTGAAGCCCCTAATCGCGAAAAGCAATTCTGTCAGACTAAGATCTGGTAGAAATAAAATTTAAGTTTTAGGATTTATGATCATTTGAATTTTACAGGCAAGGTCTGTTTAAATTTACTGGCCAATGCAAGAATGTATCCACTTCAATAAACATGTCATATCTACAAAAGCAAAGTTCCAGTGTAGAGTTTTCAGTTGGCACCCGTTTTCATTCGCCCCCCGGGGTGACTGAAATCGAATTTTTTATTTCAGTTGCCCCTCCTATTGAATTCAGTTACCCACCCCTAATTTATCAGTATTGTGATACATTGTACACAAAGTGGCAGATGAACCACAGAGCCTGTAAGAAAAAGTCAACTGCAAATTTTTTTTTAGAAAAGTCGACTGTAAATGTCAGCACCTGTAAATATTTGGGAGAAAGTCAACTGTAACTGTCAGCACCTGTTAATATTTGGGAAAAAGTCAACTGTAACTGTTAGTGCTGTAATTTTTTTTTGGAAAAATCGACTGTAAATGTCAGTGGGGGTGACTGAAAATATGCCTTCTGAAAACGTTCACCGCCAAATCTGCTTTTCAGATTTTTGTCTCCAATTTATGACTGTGATGGCATACTCGTGAATAAAAATATTTGATGAATTTTTTGTCAGCAACAAAAACTAAAACTCGTACAGTATAATAGAACAGGAGTTGTTCAGCCGAGTAAATTTATTATTTCCAGGTATTTAACGACTTTGAGCTAGAGCCGCACCAGGAGTGCACGTACGACCACGTAGAGATATTTGACGGACACGATGTATTGTGCCGCAGCCTCGGCAAGTTCTGCGGAGCCAAAGTGCCGTACCCGATCATAGCCAGCAGCAACGCCATGTTTATGACATTCTACTCCGATGCTTCAGTGCAAAGAAAAGGTTTCCATGCTACACACACCACAGGTGAGTCAATATAACTTTCAGTTTATCCAAAACAAGATATCTCCGGCTGGCCAGATACACTCCGGTCTATCCCCAAAGTACAAAGTGGCACACATAAACATGGGCACTTTCAGAGGCAGCAAAAATAAGTTTTTAATATTGGTCATTGATTCTTGTCAAGGCAGATATTGACAATAATTGATCTGTTCTTATTTTAGTATGTGGAGGCAGACTTATAGCTACACCCTCATCACAAGAATTGTTTTCTCATGCCAAGTATGGTGACCAAAATTATGATAATAAGGCAGACTGTGATTGGTTAATTTGGGCAGAAGAGCTCGATCATCGCGTTCGATTGCGATTCAGAACGTTTGAAGTCGAAGACGAAACCGACTGTGGGTAAGCATAGCGAGGCGTTTGAGAAGTGAGGCATTTTTACCAGGGACATTTTTAGATTATTTTCCACTGCGATATGTTTCAGAAAAATGCCCAAGTTTAGTGAACCAAAGTATAATCTCTATTACAGATATGATTATGTGGAGCTTTATGATGGAAAAGATACATCTTATCCAAAATTAGGCAGATTTTGTGGTAACCAGGTAAGAAAACAGGGGTAATCATTACATGATGTCATCTCTTTTACTATGGTTGGTCCCTCAGGAATAAAAGATTCTTAGGTACGGGACACAAAAGAAGTTCTTTCCCTACATGTAATTTCTTCAAGCGAAACAAATGTCCATTTGATCAAATTTTCAGCTACCACCTGAGTTTGTTTCATCTGGCATGTACTTGCTGGTTCACTTCAAGACTGACGACACAATTAACTGGAAGGGCTTTGATGCTGTTTACACGCTGGCTAGCCCTGATGCAGAAGCAGCCACACCCCTACCAACGCTGGGGTACACCAAACGGTACGACTTGACTCACCTACCAAAACCAAAGAATCATAAGCCCAAATACAATTCTAAAAATTATCATCCTATTGACGAAGCTATTGATATGCAAGGTGTTCGAACATGACACTCGAGTTATTATTAAAATATATATTCAAATTTTGTGTAGTGTCGGAGGAAATACACATCAGCTGTACCGAGAAAAAATGTGTCCTCTTTTGTTGAGACTAATCGATGATGCAAAAATTGTGTCAAACTATATTCTGTTGTGATACAAAAGGAAAATTAACTAAGATACAATTTTTGCTGGGACAGCTGAACTGTGTTATTCTAGTGAAGGAACTTATGATTGTTGGTGTATATCTTTATTATTGTTGCTGACTTTTTGAGGACGTATGCAAAATGTAAGTTTGTAACAGAAAGCGAAGATTCTGTACTGACAAGGGATCATTGTGAAAAATCTGTATGCTATGGTTGGGAAATTTAAGTTGAAAATCCTAAACCTAAAGAAAAACAAAATTACCGTAGTAAAATTGTATACTGAAGACGAGACGTAATTATCTGACTGTAAAACACATTTTCGAAGCCAATTCGATAAAGATCTAAAATGCAAAGTCTTAATTTTCATTCAAATTCACTATTTCACATGAATGCATAGAAATACCTAATTTTCTCTGTTATTAGACTTTCAGATTAGTGTGTCAGAAATAATTGCTAACTTAGTCAAATATTGTACCATTCATTCAAACTAAAGCAAATGACAACTGCAAAGTTGCTTTCATGAGCAAAGATATTGTTAATGAACTTATAAAGTTTAATACAAGAGTGATTTCATTGAGAAGTTTGAGTAACAACTACTATTTAAAATATTTATTCTTTGTTATTTTGTGCCTAAACCTGTAAACCAAACGGCACTGGTATTGTCTAATCTTAAAGTATTTGTTACATTTATTGTACACTAGTGTATATGTATCATAGAAAGCAATAGGAGAGTAGAGTTAGGTGTAACACATTACCATATAACATTGTATCAGTCACAAAACTTTTTCCCAAAGATGCAAGCTTTCATATTTTGACTAAATTTTGACTAAATTTTGTTAAATTTAAAAGTTTACCCATAATTATTTTGAAGGGATTTCTTTTGGTTCCCGAATAGATCTAAATGGAAACAAGTGGACGAGGTTTGTCTCGTTTTTCACGATAAGATCAAATTTACATTATATGTTAAGTTTCAGCCAAAAATAAAGTTGCTTCGAGTGGGAATTTAACATATGACAATGACCATCACTGGTTTAGAAGTCTGATCAGACGGTCTGAGTCCAATTGTTTGTTTCACGCACCATTTCACTTCTTGGATTGGATCATTTTAAGAATCATTAGAACATCACTTTATAAAGGTGCTAGTGTCAAATGTCAACTTAGCACAGTCAGGAATTCGTCAGAGCATATCACAGTAAGTCCCTGGTTCTCTGCCCACTGGAGGCAATTTCTTTCCTGCTGAATTTATTTTGCTTCAGTTTGTTTGATGCAAATTCAGGCTTAAAATCGTGAAAAACTCGTACAAGTATGTCGTTCACAGGATTGGGTGGCTTTGTGACTGATACTTTAGCAGAGACCTCGTATCTGCCATTAAAATACAATGTGATAAATTTGAATGAGTGAGCGCACATGTAAAGAAGGATCTATGTATGGAAATTGAGTGTGATCTCGAAACAGAAAGAAGAACGATTTGCCTTTGAGGTGAAAATGGAGTAAAAGTTCACTAAAAATATTGCCACAAAAATGCACTGTATGGTTTTGGTTGAAAATATAAAATGAATCAATACTTCTATCAATAATTTTTGAAATTTTCTACGTTGGGAAGGCGTTAGCTTGGAATAAGTATGATTATTATGTTGATTATTATGTGCTTTATTTTGGCAATAAAAACAATAGAATATATCCAGTCCTCACCCTGGTTTAGGACAATGCACAGACATTTAGAAGAATGTAAGATGTGTGTAAATATTGGTGTTTGATTTTAGAAAACAATGTAATATCACCCTCTGATATGAAAGGATGACTCTTTATTTATCAGACGAAATTAAGTTTTTCCTTTAATTTCTTCAGTTTCTGAAATAATTTCATGAGATGTGTAGCACTTAATGTGTACATGAATAAATATAACCGTATGATATAAAATTGTTTCTAATTTAGGAAGTTCATTTCTAAAACAATGAAATATCAAAACTTACAAAACTCATTGGCTGTCATAGGAATACCCCACACAGTCAAGAATGCAATTGATCATCATATTTTTTAAGGAAATCAGTGTCCATAGTATAAAATATTTTTGGGTTGAAAGTATGATAGTTTCAGTATTTCATTACTTGTACTCGCATCTGATTTGTAAAATATTAAGTATGTATGATAATAAAGTAAGATAACTAACTCTTTGTAATGTCTGCATGATCCAAATACAAGTGAGATGGAAACATTTGCTGTAATAATTGTCCTTTCAAGTTTTTCACAAATGCAAGGAATTGCCAATATTTTCATTGAAGGATTTTCAAAAAATGACGAAAAAACACAAGCAACAAAAATGTTACTTCCAGTGGTATTTGATTCAACAGCATCCAACACTACCTACTGGCATGTGGTAGCTGGGAGGCTCTTTAAATTTGGTCAGTTATGATTTCAGTTCCCACTGCAGGCAACTGTATTTTTTGCTGAAACTTTTTTATGTCAATGTTGATGTCAATATTTACAAAATGGAGAAATGTCAGATTTGTGTTATTTATGAAAACCTCGGCTAAAATTATTCTTATCTCTGCGAAACATTTATTTCTCGTATTTTCGGTAGAGATCCAATTTTAATTCAATGCAAATAAATTCCAAAAAAATTGTTTCCCGTTTTGACAATGTTCATAAGATATTCTATGTGTAGTGGAGAACAGCATCCCTTCTGCACTTTCAGCGAGTGTAATTTTTAGAAGATTAAGATATTTTAACGCGTTTTGTTCACTACTCCTCTGAAAAGATACCAATGATCTTGTCATTTAGAAATGTATACATTTATGAATTGCTCGGCCAAGTGCAAACAGCATAATGTAGCAAATTCAACGAATATATGATCAGAACAGTCCGACGTCTTTCTTCAGTAACGTGCGCTTCCATTCCGGTTTGGCCATAAACTCTTCCCTTGCCATGCCGAATATTGATTCGAAGTCTTCTTCACTCAAGTACATCTGCAAAAGCATGCGCGGGTTGATATGTTTTTCACCAAAAGGTTCTCAATTCTTAAACAAAAAATGTTAGAATAAAAATATTTCAATACAAAAAAGTCCTCCTGCGTGAACGCTTGAGGCATACCGCCTGCGTCGCACATGCGTCCGGGGGTGCCCCTGGGGGGGAGGGGGAATGGGTACCCCCTGGTACTGTCTAGGGGTTAGAGGTCACTTAGCTAGGTAGTCCCCTCCTCCTGGACAGTAACTATCCCCCCCTGTACAGACAAACAAATTGAAAACATTACCTTCCCGCACACTACGTATGCAGGCGGTAATAAAGTTACTCATTTCCATCCAAGAATGAAATAAACTCTGGCAGAAATAAATGTCGGGGAGGACCTTAAACTTCTTTCCAAAGCGGGTAGATTGGATTTTCAGTTAACCGTTTGTGAGAAATTCCAAAAAGAAAAAGAAAACAACCGTAGAGAATATAGGGCCACTATGGTGGAGAGAAGTTACGTAATCACCCCATTCAGGGTGATTACGTAACTTCCCTCCACCATAGAGGCCCAAATAAGGAAATGTCACGTTCAGCAAA
>JBCAUG010470881.1:0-15524 GCA_038406175.1 Haplosyllis leylae
TCAGCAATCTAAATAATCTATATAATATTTGTTATTTCAGATCCAAGTGTGACTAGTGTGACCTATGCTAACTCAGATGTGTACATTGCCCAGACTGTATCAACAACAGTAGATTTCACTGCAGATGTAACAAATATGGCTGCCTCTGGCAATGGAAATGACATTCCTTCAGTGATGTCCCCTTCAGAAAACTTTCAGTTCACAGTCCAGATATCTGATGTGGACTTGGCTGACCCTCTGGCTGTGGACACCCTTTCCTTTTCAGCAGTAACACCAACTATCACAACTGGGGATGTGTCACAGGCATTAGCTGCACAGGCCTCAGCAATCACCTTCACAGGAACAGCAAGCATCACTGTAAATCCCTCCCAGTGTCCAAATGTAAGGTATATGTGTATTCTCCTCAGTGCAGGCTCTGGAGCTCTGTACACAGATGCAGACACTTCATCATCCAGCAACACAAGATGTACAAATATTCAGATGTATGTTACATGCCTACCAGGTAGTTAGATTGGCCAGATATTCTGTATATTATTTTTGTAATAATGATGCAAAACATAAAGTTGTTAAATATTATTTTTTATGCAAAATATGTCTTAGCAGTGGTATGTAGAGGAGAAAATTCGATATTTTTCATTTTTTTGTATCACTTTTTCAGACCCAAGTGTAACAATTTTCAGCGAATCGGGTGGTCTTAAAGTACAGAAGGATGTGGCAACTGACATGGTCGTAAATGTGGTGGTAACAAATGTCGCAGTGGGGAATTATAATCAAATTTTGGAAGCAACGGGCTCGAATGTCAATTTTGTTTTAACCCTATCATTCTCAAATTCAGTTCGGAACACATTTTATGCATCTGAAAGTGTCACGTTAGACAGTGCCACTGAACAATCAGCTTTAGCTGCCGAAGGTAAGTCTAATGCAGAACAAACAAACAAAAAAGGTAGGTTGGTCCTCTGACACTGCTTGGGTGCCAGAACATTATCACCTATCATTTATGCCCATTCATAGTCGTTTCTTCTGCTGAGCGAGATCACGTTATTCCGTAATTCCACATAGATGAGAACTTTTGAAACTTCATAAATTCGTGGTATGGTATGTGTAAAAATATTGTAAAAATATGGTTTCTGACGCACTGTGCGCTTTTCGGTTTGTAGGAGCTTCATTTTCAGTTAGTGATACAGTCAGTATGACAGCTACGTCAATATTCTGCAATGATATTATGTATCTCTGTGTCACTTTGAGTGCTGGAACAGGAGCAACATATACCGATGCAGATCCTTCCGACTCGTCAAACGTTAATTGCATTGATATTTCTGGACGGCTTATTTGTGCCCCAAGTAAGGCTGCCAACCTTGTTCTTCACAACGTATCTGTTACGAACACCCTTACATTCACTAGTCTTTTTGGGACGTTCATGTATCCGCCACACATCAAAGGAATGTTTACAAAATTTAAAAAGTTACTTTTATCCGATCAGATATATTGCAATAAAATTCTACACGTACAAATACATTAAGGTCCTATGTAACATTCATTACATTTCAGATCCCTCTGTTGCTTCATTCGTTATTGATACAGCAGACCAGGTATTTCAACAGGACGTACCTCTGAACGTTGTCGTAACGGTACAGATTATCAATTCGGCCACGGGAACATCCGATGATATCAAAGCTACCTCGGGTGATAACTACAATTTTGCGTTTGAACTGCAGTTGACAAATAAAGACTTGCAAACAGATGCAACAGCCGATACCTCCATTCCCGCAGCTACACCTACTTTCACTGATGACGCTCTGAGGCAATCAGCTTTGGCAAAAAGTAAGAATGAAATGGATGACATGAACACGGAGTGATTATAAACAAAATCCAGTATCATTTTACCATTTAAATTATTTCAGATGATGCACAAAGGCTTGAATTCCAAGGATCTGCGTCATTAACTATTCCGCAACTGAACTGTTATGATGTCAGGTATCTGTGCGTCATCCTCATGGTCGGACCTGGTGCACAGTATGCTGATGATGTTGACACTGATCTCAGTAATGTCCGATGCGTCGACATTACGAATTCTCCACCAAGGAAAACTTGTGGACCGAGTAAAAAAATTTCTTTGAAGATTTAATGAAGCTTTTCAAGGAATATGCCGTCTGACTTATGTCCCAACTGTACTTTTGTGAATGACATGTCATTAATAATATCGTACAGAAAACATTATTTTAGTGGGAGCTTTGTGAACAACATGTCATTACCACCCGCGTACGTAGTACGACGGGAAGGTAATGTTTTCACAGGTGTCTGTATTTCTGTCCAAAGGTGAGGGGGGGTACCCCAGTCCCAGGTTCTTTCCCTGGTCTCTGGTCCCATGTCCTTTCTAGGGGTACCCCAGTTGGGTACCCCCACCTGGACTGGGGTACCTCCCTCAGCTGGACTGGGGACCCTGTTGGCTGGACTGGAGTACCCCCCTCCCTCCACTGACACAGTATAGAAGAGTGAGTACTTGCTACGGGATGTCTCTTGCAGTCACGCAGGAGGACCTTCTTGTTAAATATCAGGTAGTGAAAGTTTCACCAGGTGGCTCATGCCCTGTCCTTGCACCCTGCCCTCACACCCAGGGCACTAGGCCTGGTGCCCTGCCCTCACACCCTTACAAACAGTGCTACATAGATGTTACCTTTTTGAAGGTCACATCACAAATAACAAGATCTTCCATGATCAACACTATTTATACTTTTCCAGGGCACAAGGCCTCATGCCCAGGATGCAAGGCCTTATGCCCTACCCTCGTACCCTCATTCCCTCTAGCCCTCACGGCCTCCATCCCTTGCATCCTTGTGCCCTATAGGCCTTGCATCCTCTAGTCCATTGTGGCCTCATGCTCTCTTGTCCTTGCACCCTCTAGCCCTTGTCCTCTCTATGCAAGGGCACAAGGGCACTAGGCTAGGGCACAAGGGCAGTTTAAACTAGATTTTCATTCCCCATCACCTCTCAGTTCAAGTACAATACCCACCCCATCTGCATTCACAGAGCTGCAAAATCCCTTCATAGGTCCCCACCACCAGCCCAAAATTTTGAGGCAAAAACAGCCAATCAACCACTAAGGTTGCACCCTCTAGCCTATTGCAGCCTCATGCCCTCAAGTCCTTGTACCCTCTAGCCCTTGCACTCTCTATGCAAGGGTGTGAGGCCTCATGCCCATGCAATTTGAACTAGTTTTTTGCTCCCCACCACCTCTTGGTGCAAAAAGTTCAAAAAGTTTGGTTATGACATGTAGTGTTGAGGTGTCCCGACCACCTGCAAATAGAACCACCACCCCATGTACATTGACAGAATGGCAAAAGGCCTTTGTAGATCCCCACCACCAGACCAAAATTTCGGGGCAAAAACACCCAATCAACCACTAAGGTGACTCTAATGAGCCACCAAAAATGTTGTTGATAATGTTGAGCCTAATGTGCATAAAATATAACTTAGTGACCATTTGTGAATGACATGTTGTTAATAATGTCATTCATAAAATACTAACTAGGTTCATCATTTGTGAATGCCATGTCATTGATAATGTTGTCAATGTCATTCATAATGTCACGTGAAATATTTTGCACAACATATGACGTTTTTTTGGTAGTTATCGTGCGTAATCTTTCTTGTCTGACATTGAGATTTATCACTGGTAATTGCATAGGAATGTACTATGTTAATGGAGTCTCGCAAAATTTCCTTTCAAATCCTTTTCTATTACAACTGTGCTAAAATAGTGATGGTACTATGAACTATTCACTTCATTATCTTTCAGATCCAAATGTACAGTCATTTGCAGATTTGTCTTCAATAACTTTTGCGCAAGGTGAGGCTGTCGGTTTGACACTAGATGTTCAGATCAGGAACGATGCCGTCCCTGCCTCAGGAAATGATATCCTAGCTGTAACGGGAGGAAACGCAAACTACGAATTCACGCTGCAGTTTTCAGATGTGGATGTAGGCAGTGGCAACATGAACACTTTATCAATTACACCTGTGGCCACTGTTTTTACGAGTTCACTTGCAGATTCTTTGGCTGCCGCCAGTACTGTGAATTTAGTTGGAAGTGCATCTATTGCCTTAGCGTCTGGTGACTGCTTAGATGCGTCCTTTCTGTGTATAATATTGACGACATCGGGAATTGGCGCTAGCTACATTGACAGTGATTCATCTGACAACAGTAACGTTCACTGTGAGGATATTTCGTCACAGAAGACATGTTTTCCTGGTGGGTCAATTTTTGTCAACATAGTTCTACAACACTTTCATTGGATCAGCCACAATAAAACACATTTAATCTCTTTATTATTATAATCTGTTATCTAGAATTGAATAGTTTTTAGCATTCAACAATTTAACCTATGCAGATCCAAGTGCAACTGTTCTGTCACCAGATGGGTCTGTTTTCTACAGAGCAAATGCGGCACCCTTAACAGTTATGTTTGATGTTAGTGTTGTCAATGAGGCGATGGCAAGCGATGGTAATAACATCATGGCTCTCGGTGATTCAAATGCCAATTTCGCTGTGGAGGTCTATCTGTCGGACATGGATAAAAGCGCCGGGACACTGGGCCTTCAGTACTCTTCAACGTGCACTGGTCTCTCCCAGGGAGTGGCTGCTGCAATGGCGGAAACAATTACAATCGCTTGCAGCGTGGATGTAACATTTACTGATGCCATTTGTCAACAAATTCAATTTCTTTGTGTGCGAATACTAGAAGGAACCGATGCTGTGTATACAGACGCTTCTGGTAGTAATAACATCGTCTGTACAGACATTACTGCACAAAAAACGTGTACTCCAGGTGGGTTCCGCTCAAATTTAAGAAGGATACTCTTAATAACAGTCCTTTGTTTTTGAAAATCCTGTAAAATTTTTATTTTTTTCCATTTAAACAGATCCTGTTGTGACTGGTTTCCGAGACACAACTACTCCAATTTTTGTTGAAGGAACTCTCATTAATGTAGACATAGAAGTAGATGTACAGAACCAAGCCGCATCAGGGAACGATATTTTAGCCGTTACAGGAGGTGATGCCAACTACGCACTGGAACTCGTATTTACTGATGCAGACCTTCAAAGTGCTGCAGATTCATTGGGCGAAACGCCGGTTGCAGTCACCATAAGCAGTGATCTTCAACAAGGCCTTGTCTCATCGGCTACCATCACTCTAGCGGGATCAGCAGGCGTTATTTTGTCAACTACCAAGTGTCATAACGTTCAGTTCCTGTGTGCGAGGCTAAGGGCGGGATCAGGTGCCAGTTACATTGACAGTAATGATGTTGACGACAGCAACAGCAGATGCATCGATGTCACAAGCAGGATACAGTGTCAAACGGGTTTGTTTTCGGAAACTCGAGAAGAACAAATATATTTTCCTCCAGTGACGTAAACTGTACAAGTGCTCATTTTATTTTTGTTGCAGATGTTGAAATAACTGGTGTAACAAAACCATCTGACATGCATTTTATACAAGACACAGCCTATTCCTTGACAGCATCTGGACCAAACATGTTTTCCGTGGGGGTTACAAACAATGGTCCTGATGTCATAACGTCAGTTCTGGGTTCAGGTGCTTAGCTTTGACGTTGTTGTCATTTGTAGATATTTTTAATAATTTCCCGTTCTCTGTATATTGGTGAGAATGGTAAACCGAAGTGCAATTTGCAATAGTTTTACTTATCTTCAGTTGATTTTCAGATGAATATTACTTATCTAGCAATTTTGTCATTTTCAACATCATAAGGTTAGACAGTCACAATTTTAACATTTGTAACATGTAACAATGGCTGAAATGAAAACATCTTTCATTCTCTCTAATAAACTTAGATCCTTCCACACTTTTGCAATTTTCATGATTGCCTAAAAGGAAAAAAACTTGTCTCGTTTCTACCACCTCTATCATCTATTACTATTTGCATTTCTACCCTTGAAGGTGTAAATTTCGAAGTATTGGTCATAATATCAGACAACAACTTAGAAATATCTGGTGCGGGATCAGACGGTCTTGGCTTGGCGGGATTCTCTCCAGTAATTTCTCCGGCATCACGACCAAGTGCAGGTAAGTGCAAGACATAAATCAGGCATGCCGTCAGCACACGAGCTTGAACCATGCCAGTTAATTTAAATTGACAGCAATGATGCTGACGACAGCAATAGCAGATGCATCGATGTCACAAGCATTTCACCTAAGTTCACAGTCCTATTTTAGGAGCTGTAATGTTCCCAATTTTCTTTATCTGGGCCACCTAAATTTCATCTGGGCAACCTAATATTGTAGGTCACTGGGTCGGACATGACCACTAACTTTCAAAAACAAATGGTATTCCTGAAGAAGCCAAAGTTTTTACCTTACTTTCAATTCCTGACTTTTTTTAATGAAGTTGTTCTCGTTTCGATTATTTCAATAAAGGATCTAACGTACAAAATCTGGATTTTCATTCGTTCCAACACAACTTAACATGGAAGTAGCATTTTTGAACATTTTGAACTGGTGTCCCGTTTCCCCTCACCTCATTTCAAAATTGTTCGTTGAGTTATAAATTATATTTATTATTCGTGACAGGATTGGTGGTCGGTGGAACTCTCTCTTTGGACGGGACGGTTGATGTTACAGTTCCAGCAGGTCAATGTAATGATGCAATATGGTTCTGTTCTAATGTCGAACCAGGATCTGGAGCTGATTATAGCGATAATGATCTCACGAACAACTGGAGATGCTTCGACATAAGTACAAGAAAGAGCTGTGATACAGGTGGAACATTTTAGAAGTTGTTGTGTATTACAGATTCTGCAAATCTACAAACAACAATGAAAGCCGAAGAAAAATTTCAGACCATTGTTTTCTAATTTAGTTACAAATTACTGGATTTTTTCAGATCCCAGTGTTTCTCTGATAACTGAAAATAGCGGATCATTTTTCATTAAGGGAGAAACTGAAACATTCAACATTGCTGTCACTTTAGAGAATGATGCCAGCTTCGGATCTGGCAATAATATTCCAGCAGCATCAGGATCAAACAGCAATTTTGCTTTCACTGTGCATATGTCTGATGTGGACCTTTCTGCTGGAGGTGTAGATACTCTGGGTATATCATCATCACTGGCAACATCAGATGACTTGCAGCAATCTCTTGACGCTAGCAGCTCAGTAATGATCAGTGGTACTACTGATTTAACTACACCAACGAATTCGCTAGACTGTGAAAACACTCAGTATCTATGTGTGAGTGTTGCTGTTGGCTCAGGAGCTCTGTACCTAGATGTGGATAATAGTCCAAGCAGCAATGTAGTTTGCAATGACATTTCATCTTTAAAGACGTGTGACCCAGGTAAGTCCAAAATTAGCGTTGAGTCTCGCGCCACGCGCATAAGAAACTAGATTATTAGGATGTAAATAATTTCTAAATTTGGAAAAAATTGACATGACACGAAAATCCTCCTGCGTGAACACGAGAGGCGTACTGCCTGTGCCCCAAACTGTCCGGGGGGGGGGGGTAGCCCCCTGTCCTGGCCAGGGGGGTGGGTATCTCCTTGTCCTTAAGGGTAACATCCTGTCCTGGCTGGAGGTACCCCCCTCAAGCAGGACCAGTGACAGGACTAGGGAGTGTCCCCCCCTGGGCAGGACCTTAGACAGGACTAGGGGGTAACCCCCCCCCCAAATGCAGGACCTGAGACAGGACTTTGGACAGGATCAGTGACAGGAGTGGAAGGTATCCCCTTGGTGGACGGACAAACTGAAAGCATTACCTTCCCTGTCCTTCAGTGTGGGCAATAATGGTGTAATCAGACTGACAGTAGCCGAGACCGAGACTTAGACTGAGACCGATAACGAGTATTCAGAACTCAATGGGAATCTGTGTTGTTATCTGTCTCTGTGCAGTATGAATACCTCCATACAATTCCATAGAACCCAATGTCATCGGTCTTGGTCTCGGTCTAGGTCTCGGCCACTGTCAGTCTGATTACACCATAAAAATGGTGTGACTGTTATAATCCCTATTTCTTATAAAGGGCTACATGTTATCTACGCTTCTCAGTTAAGTTCTTTCTTCCAATTTTACATTTCAGATCCGGCTGTGACGAACTTCCAAGAACCAGCCAATGACTTGTTGCGGCAGAACGTTGCCACTGCAATCAGTATCAACGTAGAAATCACGAATACTGCTGGTAGTGCATCTGGAAATGACATCCTTGCAGTGAGCAGTGGAAGCAATTTCCTGTTGCAACTCCAACTGTCAGACGTGGACATGGCCGTGACCATGGATTCCCTTAATTTGGGCACTATTGCTGTGACCGCTGATGTGCCTGCCGATCTCCAGCAGCCACTGGCGGTAACCAATGTAATCACGATATCAGCCACGGCAGACGTAATGATTCCACGATCTCATTGCCTTAATATACAATATATGTGTGTTTTATTATCAGAGGGAGTTAATGCAAGTTATTATGACATTGATCCAACTGACAATGTCATGTGTAAAAATATTGACTCACAGAAGGCTTGCGATCCAGGTATTGTTTTTTCATTTTCAAACTATCATCAGAGTATTCAATTTTACTTTCACTCTCGCCAAGAAATGTATTAAAATGGACAAAATTATTGTAACTTTCGGGTAGATCTAGAAGTTAGTGCCTCCACATTGGGAAACCCGTACATCCTAAGCCAAGGCAGCTCCCAGACGATAACATTTTCGGTTGACCTCACTAACAACGCGGAGGGGGGTAATTCACACATACCCGCTGGAGCAGTCGAAAATTACAAGATCAGTTTGCAACTGTCTGATGCAGACATAGGTGCTCGTGGGATGGACACGATTGCAGTTTCTCCTGTTGTTGCTGCTGTAAACGAAGACGTAACCGTAAGTGGGATCAACATCAATCAGTAATGTTAATCAACATACTTGTATGTCGAATATTTTCACCAACAAGTTTCTCTCAACGAGCCCAATTTGAAACTGATACCATCTTGCATTGAAATGGTACGTTTCTGTGGAAATTCATATTGCTGTAAGAAAAATATTTACATGTCACAGGTTGGACTGAACGTTGGCGCCACAACTACCCTGACGGGATCAGCCAGCATACCAGTGTTACAGTCATACTGCCAACAAGTCATGTTCCTCTGTTTGTATGTCGAACCCGGAGACTCTGCTCCATATTCAGACGCTGATCTGACTGACAACTACATTTGCCAAGATGTGTCGACAAACTTAGTGTGTGAACCTGGTAATAACAACTTAGTATTTGTGTCCGCGTTCACATGTAAAATAGCTAAAAAGATGTCAAAAACTTATGTGGAAACATCCACGATATCAATCACATAGTTCTATTCTGTACTCGTAATGCTGTAACTTTCAGATGTGGTGATAACGGACCTAGTAGATACAGACGTTGCGGACCTTGTGTTTGACGAAGGGGAAACGGAAACGTTTAACTTGCAAGTAACAATCGCAAACCAGGCAGCCATGTGTTCTGGAGACGATGTTCCAGCTGTGATGGCGCCCAACAAAAACTTTGCATTTTTTCTACAAATCTCGGATGTTGATCTATCAACAGGCGCTAATGACACCTTGGGAGAGTCTGGACTCCCAATAGTGACTTATACTGATGATAACCAATTGAGGGTACCTTTGCCGAATGATGGAACCACCGTAGATATACAAGCACAGGTGATAATCATACTCTTAAGAAATATTCCGCAGCCCACTTGTTAGTCATGTCACTTTCAGTAGATTAATTAACCGAATTATAATTGTCATGATTGTCAACTAACAAATACCCAACATTCGAAATGTCCTCTTAATGCTACCATTAAGTTGCTCAGTATTGCCAAAGACGAAATTGGTTTTGCTACAAATCATATGGGAATTAAGATTTGACGTTGTCCTGCTTGGAACAGATGAAAATGGGCTTCGACACAAACAATTCTATATTTGATGATATTTTCTTATCATGCACTGTAACCATTTTGTTAAGCATTTTAAGACATGTGGCTGATTCTCGGTTCGATATGTTTGATAGGCGATGTTTGGTGTCACAACTGGAAACTGTAGAAATGCACATTTCTTGTGTGCCAGAGTAGCCGCTGATGTTACAGCACAGTATGTGGACGCAGACCAAACAAACAACTGGTTTTGTATCGACTTTGACACTCGAAAACGATGCATACCAAGTAAGAAAACCAATTTATTTTGCTATGCTAAATATCAAGGGTGAAGGATTTCTCTTTGGTGGCTCGTTGGGGGAAGGTAATTGTGACATCTGACAACTTGACGATATGACACCTGTAGGAAAGACGGCCCCCAGCTGGTTAAACATATCAAATAACACATAGTTTCATATTTGAAGATTTTACGAACATCCCGGCTACGGTTACAGTCAAGGAAGATCAATCTACTCAGCTAACTCTGATCACTGTGGGAGTTGATGGCACACCGCCTTACACTTTTAGTTTGCTGCCAACATATCCTACAGTGCCATTTGAAATCGACACAGGTATATAAATTGCAGCAACATCTCAGAAGGTTTCAATATCTTAAAATTATCATCTGCCACATTATCAGAAACACTGACACCTTATCAGAAACGTTGAATCTAATAGATGAACAGTCACAGCAGCCGTACATCCAGATTTGATATATAGCATCTGTGTCATCAATAGCTTATTGATGTTCCAATTTCGATGAAAGAATACTGAGTTTGTGGTCTTTGTTCCCAGCAGATGGTTCTTTGTACGTTGTTGCTAACCCTGGTCCTGATCTGGATTATGAAACGGGACCTGGTACGTTCACCGTGGATGTAACAGCTACCAGTGGTCCATTCACCGTAACAAGATCCGTCGAAATTGTTGTCAATGACACAAATGACCTTCCTCAATTCGTGAATCTGATCTATGCAACTGTAAGTGCATAATGTGTCTTCCTAAGTACAAAGCATATTCAAAATTTTACAACAATCCAATTGACCAATTGAATGGCTGAGGTGGCGTAGATTTAGCTTTGGAAATACTTACAAAATTTACTTTTCTTAGCCACTGAATGAGAACTTTGAGGGAGGATTTCTGGTGTTCACAGTGGAAGATGCAGACGGAGATGATATAGTGGTGGAACTGGCTGACATTGACCCACCATCGGATAGTCCTTTCGGGAAGCCCTTTATCATCAGCGCTACGTCGCCAACCACGTGTAGGCATCTTTCAGATCACAAAATCAATGAATCTGAATGAACACAAATTTAGATACATGTACACAAATAAAGACGAATAATTAAATAAATGAAGTAGCGAAGATTTTCACTTGGTGATTCTCTTTTACAATGGGTGCCTCTTTTCTCTCGATTATCAGTGGTACCTTTTGTTTGAATCCTCCAAGAGGTAATGGATGGCGCCATTCCAAAAAGCCTGTGACCATGATGGGGAACCCAGGATCCAATCAATAAGGCGACTCTTTAATGAATCTCGTCTTTTTTTTTATTTTACTCATTAAAATCTATGTTCCAGATGAAATAGAAGTTGTTAAACCCCCTGGGCTTGACTTTGAGACAGTGGAGGATTACACACTCACGTTCAGCGCTTGCCAAGCAACTAACCTCAGCTTCTGTGCGACTGATACACTTGCAGTAAGTAAAACAAATGTCAGAAAGTCTGAATCAAAATTGAAATTGATCATATGTCACAAATGAATGGCTAAAATGTTTTCAAATGATAGCATTATCTTTCTCGGCAGGAAGAACGGTAATTAAAAATATGAGGTAGTGAAAATTTCACCGGGTGGTTCGTTGGGGTGCGAGCAGCGCAAGGGGTACGAGCAAGTGCCAGCTGTGATGTTTTGCCCCTTCCGCCACCACTTCCCCCGTTCACTGATTTTTTTTCCTCAGCTAAATGTCGCCGATGATGTTGATCCCCCTCAATTCACTAATCTACCTGGCACCGTCACAGTTGACGAGAACGTTTCGGATGGAGCTGTGTTGTTCACCACTATTGCTACGGGAGCTACATTGTTCTTCATATCATCAGTTCAACCAGCCAGTGCAACAGGCATTTTTTCAATTCACTCAACTAGTAAGTTGACTTTTTGGTCACTTATAAAAAAGAATCTTGTTTAGTAGACATATCAAGAAGAAAACTACAACATCTTGTTTCTAATCATGGTCATGTATGTATTTACTCATGATGAATCACGGTTTTGCAGACGGCGAAGTGAGTTACAGTAACAACCCTGGGTTTGACTATGAAACAATACAACAATACGAGATTTGGATAACAGCAAGTGCTAGTGGTGTGGCCTCTAATCCACACAATCTCACTGTTCAAATTAACAATATAGCAGAACCTCCAATGGTATCCAGCTCCAATTCCGATTCTTCAGTAATGGCCAGCGAGGACCTTCCAGATGGCAGTTTTATATACCAGGTAAAATGATATGCTTAATGGATATCACACAGATGACCCCCCCCCGGAATTTTTTAATTTTTTTTCATTTTGATCCCCCCGGATAGGTTTGCTACACCGCGGTCGGTATGCCTCTTGCGTTCACGCAGGAGGACTTTCTTGTTTAATCAAGGCGTTTTATTCTAGATAAACACCACATTAGACGCAGCACCAGGAACTATCGTTTGTTCCGTCGATTCAGCGGAACCTTCAAGTTCGGTTACGCTGTTCACAATTGATGGAAGTAAGATCACATTTCTCCTAAAAAAAACATCTTTGAATTAGAATTAATAAAGGACATGGAAACTGATATCCGAATTTATTTTCCAAGTTCGCACTTCTAAAGAATATTCATTATCCAGTTATTATGTTCTAATGTTTTCCTCAATAAAAAAAGCAAAATTATTTGAGAGTAAAATATTATACATTATCAGATCATGCATTACACCTAAGAGGCCAATTGAATTATGAGGTTGACGACAATTACAATTTGACGATTATATGTTGCGATGGAGCTTTGTGTTCAAACCCATTCGAACTGCACATCCTTGTTACCGATGTCAATGAAGGTTTTACCGTGGAACCACTAACAGTAGAAGTATCGACCGAAGAGGAAGAGGTAATCACTTTCACAAATACGAATTCTAGAGGCTCAGTGGAACGATTTCTCCTACAAACATCAATATGTATCGGCCTGTTCACATCCCTTGGGTGTATCTTATCAGTACATTAAGAACTTCTTCTATCCGATTTCTGGAGTGTGAGAACGCCTCACTACTTGATTATTGCAGCCTGTTGGTACGGTGATATATCACGGCTTCAATGTATCAGATCCAGACAGTGATGACACCCACACATTCACCCTCGTTGCAAGTGCATTTAGTTCGTTTGTTAGCGTCCGAGAATACGACGGTTCCATCTTGGTACTGAATAGATTGGACAGAGAGGAAAACAGTTATCCATCACAATTCACAATTGGTAAATAATGTGTAGTTTACCCTTGATCGATCATTCCTCAATCCTGAAGTACATAACCGAAATATATTATGCAGTCGTTCTTCAGGTTACACTAATAACGGGGCGACGGATATTTATTCAATGACGAACAAGTCGTCGCGTTTGACGGAAGTTTAAAATGATCCCCTTTTGCAAAAACCCCTTCACTAAAAAACAAATCTTGGTTACTGTTAGAAACATCCGTATGTTGAATTTACAGTTAAGGACGAATCCTGTTGTTTCAGAGATTCTTGTTGCGGATGAAGGTGGAAACGAACAAACGGCAACAGCAACAATTGCTGTTATCAACAAGAATGATAATGCGCCGGTTTTCCTAGAGGATATCTATTATGGCCAAGCATTTGAAAATGACGGTGGCGTTGCGATCAAAATACAAGAGACTGACACGGTTTTGTCACTGAGCGCTATTGATGCTGACGAAAGTGACGAGACCATAAATTACTCCATTGGTTCGTCGTATGTTAGATCAAAACTGGACATGGAAATTTTGTCGCCTGACAATAACGTAACTTTCTATTCCATCTTGCAAACAAGACAAAACGGACTTGATCGTGAAACGGACCCAAAGTTGGAATTTAAGGTTTATGCTGAAGATAGTGGTGGATTGAGAGGAACAGCAACGGTGATTATCAACACAATAGGAACAAATGATAACGATCCAATTTTTCAGAACCTTTTTTATAGTTTAGAGGTGGCCGATGATGCTTTGGTTTCAACTGTATTGGGACAAGTTGTGGCTTATGATGAGGATATTCCAAATGACGGTAAATTAAATCATGAGCATTGAACTTTTGCGCATCAATCTGGAAGCACAAAAATGTTACCATTTATGTTATTTTTCAGGCGAAACTTCTAGTGTTGGTATCGTGACGGTTACGGAAGACATAAACGACATTGCAGTAGTTTTCCTGGGTGGGAACTTGGTCGTGGAGAGTGAACCAACACAGATGCAGTATATTCTAAAAGTAAGAGCCGAGGATCAAGATGAGCGCACATCAGTGAAGTAAGAGAACTAAGCAACTGTTTTTCTGTGATTCGAAATGTAGATTCTTTCCAAAGCGGTGTGTACATCAGATTAAGTACGCAGTCAATCAGTCTTCTCTTAATTATACTTCTGCATTCGTGAAAACTCTTACTTTCATCTGATAGTGATGCCACAGTGAGAATAGACAGATATACAGCAGGCGAACATGAACTGGAATTTACAATTGCCTCCAGTGGAGGACTTATTACAAACGCTATTGTCAGTAACTTCCTCACAGAGCTTCGAAGTTATTGTCCGGCCTATGCGCCCAAATGTGTTCCAAAGTTGGCAGCTGGTAATGAAAAACAGGATTCGCGACCGTAAGAATGAAGATATTACCTGTATTTTGATATATTTCCTTGTTCGCAACGCAGTAGCAAACCCAGGAGGACAGCAGTGCATGCCGTCTCCTTGCTGTAAAATCTACTCATAAAAAGATGTAGTTCTGATGTTTTAACGGCTCTGCCAGTTTCTGGATCCGCTACTGCTGTCGTCTGTTTTAGACTACTAATACAAAATTTTAAAGCTCATCTTAAAAGTCTATTTTATTTCAGCGAAGAAAATGAAATTGTTCTCACAGTTTACATACTGGAAACAGAAGTAAACGATACTGAGACAATGAAATTGTTCCTCCCGAAAGAAGATCTCATTGAGGCTATTAAACAACACTCCATTGATAGCAATGGAGGAACACTGACTTTAGATTCAAACACTGATCATTTTGATTTAGTCACTGTGAAACAGCTGACAGATCCACATTATGAGAAAGAAGATTTCTGGAAGACAGTCGGGGGATATGTAACAATGGTTGTAATATCTTTGTGCGCATTTGGAGTTGGTGCCAACATTGTTTACGTTGCCGTGGATAGTTACTTGTTCGGTAGGACTGGAAAGTAAGTGCATGCTTATCTTTTTCTCTTCATCCTCATGTGACAGCGGTACCGGTTGATTTCTGTCATTGATAGATCAGTTTACCCCTCTTTAGATCCTCCACTCATACCAAGTGCATGCTCTAGATAAATGAACTGATA